>ONZH01018236.1:0-60265 GCA_900303285.1 Rhinella marina | reverse complement strand
CTAAGGCGACTTTCACACTTGCGTTTGCAGGATCCGTTTGTGAGATCCGTCCAGGCTCTCACAAACGGATCCGTCATGATAATACAACAGTCTGCATCCATTCTGAACGGATCCGTTTGTATTATCTTTTACATAGCAAAGACGGATCCGTCTTGAACTCCATTGAAAGTCAATGGAGGACGGATCAGTTTTCTATTGTGTCAGACAAAACGGATCCGTCACCATAGACTTACATTTTCAGTCATGACAGATCCATTTGCATCAGTTTCTTCATGCGGACACCAAAACGCAGCAAGCAGCATTTTAGTGTCCGTCTCCAAAACGGAATGGAGACTGAACTGAAGCAAAACTGATGCATTCTGAACGGATCCTTTTCCATTCAGAATGCATTAGGACAAAACTGATCAGTTCAGGACCGTTTATGAGAGCCTGTGACGGATCTGACAAATGGATCCTTACAACGCAAGTGTGAAAGTAGCCTAAGCTGCGAGCATTTGTATACATTACACTGATCCTGAGTCCTGTATTATACTCCAGAGCTGCACTCACTATTCTGCTGGTGCAGTCACTGTGTACATACATTACATTACTTATCCTGTACTGATCCTAAGTTACATCCTGTATTATACTCCAGAGCTGCACTCACTATTCTGCTGGAGGAGTCACTCTGTACAAACATTACTTATCCTTTCTTGATCCTGAGTTATATCCTGTATTATACTCCAGAGCTGCACTCACTATTCTGCTGGTGCAGTCACTGTGTACATACATTATATTACTTATCTTGTACTGATCCTAAGTTACATCCTGTATTATACTCCAGAGCTGCACTCACTATTCTGCTGGAGGAGTCACTCTGTACAAACATTACTTATCCTTTCTTGATCCTGAGTTATATCCTGTATTATACTCCAGAGCTGCACTCACTATTCTGCTGGTGCAGTCACTGTGTACATACATTACAATACAGGATGTAACTCAGGATTAGTACAGGATAAGTAATGTATGTACACAGTGACTGCACCAGCAGAATAGTGAGTGCAGCTCTGGAGTATAATACAGGATATAACTCAGGATCAAGAAAGGATAAGTAATGTTTGTACAGAGTGACTCCTCCAGCAGAATAGTGAGTGCAGCTCTGGAGTATAATACAGGATGTAACTCAGGATCAGTTCAGGATCAGTAATGTATGTACACAGTGACTCCACCAGCAGAATAGTGAGTGCAGCTCTGGAGTATAATACAGGATGTAACTCAGGATCAGTATAGGATAAGTAATGTATGTACACAGTGACTGCACCAGCAGAATAGTGAGTGCAGCTCTGGAGTATAATACGGGATGTAACTCAGGATCAGTACAGGATAAGTAATGTATGTACACAGTGACTCTACCAGCAGAATAGTGAGTGCAGCTCTGGAGTATAATACAGGATGTAGCTCAGGAGGTCCTGGTACCTGTGCCAAAATACTCTACAAATACTCCATAAAATGGGTTGTCCGCTCGTGCTATATATTAGTAAAATTGCAGTAAAAAATCTATTTCTTCTATATCCCTGATTAGTCTTTGCTTTTGACCATGCAGTGCGGAGACCGAGGACACTACGCCAACAAATGCAACAAAGGCCGCTACGCCTTTCTAATAAGGAAGTGAAGAGAAGAGGAGGGATGGTTGTGTGGACACACAGGAGCTCCGCGTCCTCATCCGTTCAAGTGCGGATTTCTGCAAGCTGTGCTCAAAAGGGCGACACTTCAAAGCGCTGTGAATGACTATTCTATGTCCATAGATGACCCCTAAACTGTTAAATTATAGAATAAATTATATTTTCATAAAACTGTAGGACTGATCTATTCCGAGGCAATTTTAACCAGTCCGGTAAGGTCCATCAACAGCAGCTTGTTTATGGCTTCTAGGTGGTCAAAGTGAAGGGAAAACGGAAAAACATAATGACAACGGAGGCTGGGATAGTGTTAACCTCCTAACTGTTTTGCCGAGTCCAGCTTGGGCAGTGTGAAAAGTAGCTAACTGGAGGGGGGAGAGCTGCTTTAGATGGTAATATCTCCTCAATGGTAGCAGCTAGAAACATGAAACTGGTCTGAAAGCTGAAAGTTCAGGCTTTCATACAAGACCAAAATTACAGCAACAGTCCAAGCAACAGAGGAGAAATCAGTGTTAGAAATCAAGTCGGGAATAATCTCGAGTAAAACCTGTTTTTACTTTTATTTTCAGGTGCACTCACAGCATCCCGATTTCTATCAGTGATATCTTTCTCTGCCCTGAACATATTGCTGTCATTTGGTATTGTCCGAAAGCTTGGAATGTCTGCTTTCAAACAAGATCGGTTGCATGTTTCTCCATTCAGGAGGTAGCAGCATGTAATCAGCCCTCCCCCCTCTAGGTAGCTACTTTTCCCACTGCTGGAGCTCCACTCTGGCAAAACAGTTAGAGGGTTATAGGACTTTTCTCAAAATGGGGGTCCCTCAACACTGTCAAGGAGTGGAGCTGTTAAGTTGGATACCAAGAGAAGAATTGTGATTCATGAAACCACGCAAAAAAAAAAAAAAAAAGTACCTACACTACACATTTTTTTTTTTCGATTAACATGAGTATTTGTGTTTTTTTTTTTTTTTTTTTTGCAAAGTATTGATTGCCCATTCTATGAGGAGGTACTTGATGTGGTCTTTTACTATTAGGGCTCACGCACACGGGCGTTGCCGTCTGTTCCCATATCGCGGCTCACAAACAGCGGGTCTGCAATATGCGGGCACCCCACATCACAGATGCGAACCCATTCACTTGAATGGGTCTGCAATCCGGAAGGTGTTGTGTAAAACGGAGGCACTACGGTGTGCATCCGCATCGCAAAAAAAGTAGAACATGTTCCATTTTTTGCGGTGCGGATGGATCACGGACCCATTCAAGTTGAATGGGTCTGCATTAGAAATGAGCGAGCAGTGCTCGTTATGAGCACTGTAACGCTCGGGTCCCGTGTGAAATGCCCGCAGGCATTGCGGATCCGTCCTGAGCTGCATGTAAGTCAATGAGGACGGATCGTTTGTTATGAGTGTCATACCAAATGGATCCGTCCCCATTGACTTACATGCAGCTCAGGACGGATCCGCAATGCCTGCGGGCATTTCACACGGGACCCGAGCGTTACAGTGCTCGTAACGAGCACTGCTCGCTCATCTCTAGTCTGCATCCATCTGTGAAATCCGCACGGATGTTGCCCGTGCATTGGGAACCGCAAATTGTGGTCCCCAATACACGGAACGGCCGACCAACTGCCATGTGCATGAGGCCTTAGGCTTCATTCACACGACCGTATGTGTTTTGCGGTCCGCAAATTGCGGATCCGCAAAAAAAAGATGACGTTCCGTATGGCATCCGTGTTTCCGTTTTTTTTGCGGATCCATTGTAACAATGCCTATCCTTGTCAGCAAAACGGACAAGAATAGGACATGTTCTATCTTTTTTGCGGAACGGAAATGCAGGACATACGGAAACGGAATGCAAACGGAGTACCTTCCGTTTTTTTTTGCGGACCCATTGAAATGAATGGTTCCACATACGGTCCGCAAAAAAAACGGAACGGACACGGAAACAAAATACGGTCGTGTAAATGAAGCCTTAATGTGAGGCACATGGAAGTCTAAATTGTTAAAACCATGTACCTCAAATTAGTAGTAACCCCATCAAGTACCTCCCCCCATAACGGATAACATAGGGTTAATGCATGAGGTACATGATGGCGTTATTGATGTGAGGCACCTGCTGCTCATATTGATAGTAAATTAACCCCATGTTGCCCATTATGGGCATCAATGTCAAATACGTGGTGGTCCCACCGCTGGGGGCCTGTGAAATGTAGAAGAGTGGGCGTGACTACTGTCTGAACACCCAAAGCAATGAATAGATGGTGGTCGCACATGAGCAGTGCGCTGTCCTTTACTTTGGGGGGCTCCGTTCTGGAGATACTAGGTGATCGTCAATCAATGTCCCAGGTGGGACAAGGAGCATTTATCCCCTAGAGTGGTGGAGGTCCGACTACGGGATAACCCCGCTTATCTCCAGTACATGTGATCAATGAAAAACGTGATCTCTGAGATATCAGACGCAGCCTATGGACAAGAGTGGCGCTGTTTTTGGAACAAAAGTGAAAAAAATGACCCCTTTTATTCTTACAGGTCCAGTAAAGGCTTCAGTCAGTAAGCTCTTTTATTAATGACGTGCTCGGAAAATGTTCTCCATCATAAAACTTCTAATACTATAAATAAACTTTTTTTTTTAAACCAAAATAATTTAACAGGAATCGTCACAACATAAATAGGTTAAAATAAAGGTGAGAGATTGACAAGGCACTTGGCGAATGCTGGCCGTCTTCCAGGACGTTGCTGGAGAACCCTGGTATCCTATGGCGTATCGGTAGTTATAAGCGGTCACATCGTCAGTGGTATTTCCTCCAGCGATCCTGCTCTGTAAGAGGGAATGACATTTACATCAGCTTTAAAGGGGTGTGTGAGCTCCCTCTGCTGGTCAGAATAGAGACCTGCATCCTGAACACCCAAGCATGGATTTGATATGTGGGATAAGCAGCTGTCACATAGCACCGGTGACGCTTATCGCCGAGGAAAACATATGATCAGCCAGCCATCATAGGCAGTGTATTTGACAACTGAAATCTCATGTCTATGGCGATTATGACCATGCAAAATGTGTGATTCACTGTGCACAAAGATACCAAATGCACTGAAAAGAAGGCAGCATCTGGGGAAGGGGAACAATTATGTCCAATTAGAAAAACAAGATTGCTTTCTTCCAAAAAACGGCGCCACACCTGCCTACAGGCTGTTTGCGGTACTGCAGCTCAGCCTCCTTCACTTCAATGGAGCTAAAAGGCAATACCAACCTATAGACAGATGTGGCGGTGATGGTACAACCCCTTTAAGGGTACGGCTATACAGCGACACTGGCCACGGCCAGGATTGTAAAGTAGCAGTGATCCCATAGAAATTAATAGGATAGCTGCGCCAATTGCAAGAGATCCAGCAATGCGACTTGCGCAGCAATCCCATTTATTTCTATGGGATCACCGCTCAGACAGCTGTCACATGACCAGCGTAGCAATCCCAAAGGGTAACGAGTGGATTCGGAGAAGATACCAAAATACAAATACCACAGAAATAACTAAATCCAGCCTAAGGGCTCATGCACACGACCGTCTGTATTTTGAA
Source organism: Rhinella marina (assembly GCA_900303285.1). Classification (NCBI taxonomy): domain Eukaryota; kingdom Metazoa; phylum Chordata; class Amphibia; order Anura; family Bufonidae; genus Rhinella; species Rhinella marina. The sequence continues at coordinate 55,033 of ONZH01018236.1, read as the reverse complement.
GTCCGCAAAAAAAAACTAAAACGGATCACATCTGCGTGACATCCGTATTGCATCAGTTTTTTTTTGTGGATCCATTGTAACAATATCTGTCCTTGCCCACAAAACAGACAAGAATAGGACATGTTCTATTCTTTTGTGGGACGGACATACGGAAACAGAATGCACGCGGAATAATTTCCGTTTTTCTGCGGCCCCATTGAAATGAATGGTTCTGCATACCGGTCGCAAAAAAAAAAAAAAAGAACGGACAAAAAATCCATTCGTGTGGATGAGCCCTAAGGGTGCGTTCACAACCGTATTCTCTGTCCACGTGCAATCCGTATTTTTTTTACAGATTGGATGCGGACTCATTCGCCGCACGGATGTCATCTTTGCATCCAAGCTATAAATTATAGAACATGTCCATTTTGAGGACAAGAATAAGCGTTTTTTTCCATGGGGACTGCATAACGGATACAGTCGTGTGAATGCGATGGCGCCGGGTCCACCCTACCCTCCGATTTCCTGCGGCCCTGTACGTCTTTGGTCTGAGCGCTCTCTGTCTGATACAGCCGCCTCCGGTTAATTTAGTCTTTGGGTCTTGTTGAGATCTATTACTTTTATGGCTCCGAGAATACATCGCTGTGCCACGTTAATGTTTTCCTTCCAGCTGGCGCAGGGTAATGGTCGGCAATGAAACCTGATTTACAGGAGCCGCAGACGCCGGGCGTGAAGTGCTCTCTATGCTAATGTGGTTCTTAAAGGAACTATCCAGATCGCCCCGGAGTCTGCCTGACACAACGTGGCTCTGACCCGTCTATTGCTGGGGAGGGGAAGATGCTCATAGTAGCAGTCGGCAGAGTCGCGCCTTATTCAGATGTGTAATGGACGGTAAAACGTGGCCCAAGTACAACACCCTGACCTCCGGCAGGATCCCACCGTGATCTGTTCGGCTCAATGAAAAAGTAGAGGTTTGGTTATTGCCGACCCTAAAATGCGTTGGAGATCCATCCATCCATCTGAAAGTGGCCAAACGGGGCCCAATATAGTCATTTAAAGGGTTTCTGTCACCAGTTTTTTCGGTATGAATCAGGCTGACAGAGATGTGCTAATGTCACCTGATTCCAAATATATATATATCTGTTTTATTTACTGGTGCCCCCATTTTTATATAAAATGAACTTTTATTTTATGCTAATAAGGCTCCTAGGTGCAAGGGGCGTTACCTCTGCTCCTAGAGGCTCTGTTGATTGACAGGACCAGGCAGAGAAGAAACACTCCATTCACCATAGCTTTTAAGGACCTTCAATGATGTCATGACCATGTCATCAGTCACATGGTTAGGATCACACAAACAGCCTGTCTCCTCCTAAACCATGTGACTGGTCACATGGTCATGACATCATTGAAGGTCCTTAAAAGCTATGGTGAATGAAGTGTTTCTTCTCTGCCTGGTCCTGTCAATCAACAGAGCCTCTAGGAGCAGAGGTAAAGCCCATTGCACCTAGGAGCCTTATTAGCATAAAATAAAAGTTCATTTTATATAAAAATGGGGGCACCAGTAAATAAAACAGATATATATTTGGAATCAGGTGACATTAGCACATCTCTAATGTCAGCCTGATTCATACCGAAAAAACTGGTGACAGAAACCCTTTAAAGGGGTATTCCACTTATAGAAAGTTATCCACTAACTGTTAGATCGGTGGGAGGCAAAAAAAAAAGGAAGGAGGAATATATGTTGGTAGGGTATTTCTTTCTATTTCCTGGAAACGGATCCGCAATTGCGGATGACCTATTGATGCGTTCCGCATATCATCCGCATTTTTTGCGGACCCATTGACCACAACGGGACCATGGACCGTATAATGCTGACAAAAGTAGGAGAAGCTCTATCTTATTTGCGGATTCCCATAACGGAACGGAGCGGAACAACGCATGCGGACAGCACACGGAGTGCTGTCCGCATTTTTTTGCGGAGCCATTGAAATGGGTCCGCATTGCGTTTCGCAAATTTGCGGAACGGATGCGGATTAAAACATACAGATGTGTGAATGGACCCTAAGGCTTCATTCACACGACCGTATGTGTTTGCGGTCCGCAAGGTTTCGTATGGCATCCGTTTTTCCGTTTTTTGTTTTTTTTGAGGATCCATTGTAACAATGCCTATTCTTGTCAGCAAAACGGACAATAATAGGACATGTTCTATCTGTTTTGCGGAACGATAATACGGACATTTGGAAATGGAATGCACACGGAGTACCTTCCGTTTTTTTTTGCGGACCCACTGAAATGAATGGGTCTGCAAAAAAAACCGGAACAGACACGGAAACAAAATACGGTCATGTGCATAAAGCCTTAAACAGATCCTGGCACCGGGTAAGGCCTAATAGTTGTAATTATTTAGACCCTGTTCACACAGTGCACTTTTTATATGCCGTTTTGCCATGACTTTTGTCATCTATAAGGCTAAATTCACACATCGGTGGAGCACGGTCTGGGACGGTCCGTGAAAACCCGGACCGTGCTCCTTCTGAAGGCAGGAGTGCACGGCGTCATTGGTTGCTATGACGCCGTGCGCTTCCTGAGGACGCCGCTGTACAGTGATACACTCTATACGAGTGTGTACAGTGTATCACTGTACAGCGGCGGCCTCAGGAAGCGCACGGCGTCATAGCAACCAATGACGCCGTGCGCTCCTGCCCTCAGAAGGAGCACAGTCCGGGACTTCACGGACCGTGCTCCACAGACGTGTGAATTTAGCCTAAGATACCTACCAACTATAAAATAGAGGGGCGCCCCTACATAGTTTTAGTAAATACTTGTATTCCCCATAAAACAAATGTTCTGGGGCATCTTTTCTTAGAAATGGGAGTCTTTGTTCCTCTGCTATTCCTCCAGGAAGTGTATGAATTATCTCAAAACTGGGTGTAACCCTTCACCTTGTTAACAGGTTGCGTCCTTACACATTCTGAGTTCCATCTGCACTGATTGCGCAGTATCAGACACGGGGAACGGTAATGCCCAACTGTCAATTTAAGTATACATTTCCAGGAGGAGTAATAGAGGAATATCACAATGAAGAGTTCTAAGAACAGATATTCCAGAATTATTATTTTATAAGAGATAATTATTAAAACAGACGTGTCAAACCTGATAAGTAGTGTTGCCATTGGCACTGGAATTTTTTAGGAAGTGAAACAGGTATCAAACGCTATGGCATTTATTAAAGTGGTTGTCCAGGATTTAAAAAAAAAAAAAACACACAGCGCCACACCTGTCAATGGGTTGTGCCTGGTACTGCAGTTCAGTTCCCCTGATATGAATCCTACATAACCTATGGATGCGTGTGGAGCTGTTTTAGGAAGGACACAGCCATAATTCAGCATGTGGGCTGCAGACACAAACCGGTAAGAGGCAAAATTGCTTCCTTTCCTATTTTCGATGCAGTGGAGTTGTCAAATGGCTAGAAAGACGGATGTAAACCGCAGCCTGACGTACGGGAGGGTTATACGGAGTAATAGAGGAGATGAGATCTTACTGATATGGCCGTAGTTCCAGGAGTAGCTGAGGAGGCAGTAACCGGCGAGGAGCATGCTCAGGCCTCCCGCACCGCCCTTCTTCACATTGATGTACTTGGCGTAGTATCGGCCCCAAGCTGGAAAAAAAAAACTTACACGGTTGTAAAAGGGTTAACGACTACTGTGTCCTCATCAAAAACCCCTTTAAACTAGTATTAAAGGGGTGTTCTCACCATAAGAAGTGATGGCATATTTGCTAGGACACGTTTCACTGTCTGCTCGGTGGGGTCTGGCTGTTGGGACCCCCATGGATTCTCAGACTAAATGGGCTGCAAGGCTTCTTAAAGGGGTTGTCCATCTTCGAGGACCTGCCCCCCCATAATCGCCAGACCTGTGGAGGGAAGCATACTAACCAGTTCCCTGATGGGGGTCATGTGACTGATGCGGCCAGTAACAGGAAGTTTACCAGAACGGACCGGGGGACCCAGCATCTGGAAGCAGGTAGGTATGCTTCCCTCCACAGGTCCAACGATGTGGGGGGATCTCTGGCCAAAAGACCTCCGAAAAAACACAACCCCTTTAAAGGGAATATGTACCAGCGACCTCCCTATACAGCTGTTTGCATGGTCACATCGCTGGGCTTCACCTGATTAACCTGTTTTAATTTTCTCGATCCGAGGCTCTGTTCCAGAGTTATGATACTTTTTCTTAGGCTTTTGGTGCAATGAGGGTGTCGCCATCGCTCTGGTTGCACCCAAGCTCTGCTCATTTCTGTGGCGGCTGCTTTTATTGGCAGGGCCAGGCAGTAGCCAAGCAGCGAGGGTGTGGCTGCTGACAGAAAGGAGCGGAGCTTGGGTGCAACAGCGACACCCTCATTGCACCAAAGGCCTAATTTGCACATTAAGAAAAAATATCATAACTCAGGAACGGAGCCTTGGCTCATCAGCGTTTTAACCCGGTGAAGCACAGTGACGTGTCTATGCAGACGGCTGGATGGGGAGGTGAAAATGATGAAAGAAAAGTGGAAGAAGTGTATAAACTTTCACATTGTTGGAAGCCACCCACCAACCAAGCTGGTTCAGGTCCTGCTGACGAGGACCTTATTCAAGGACCCGAAGTGTCTGTCCTGCTGCTAGAAGAGCGAGCAGTCTAGTGTTCATATGAGAACCCTAAAGTATCATCAGATGCAGGTGCTACTTAGGGGACCCACAGCTGACTTAAAGGGATTGTCCACTTTACTCAGGCCCTTCTTGTTAGAAGGGTTTCCTGATGATAAGCTGATCTGAACGTCTCATCGTTGCTGGGGCTCCACCGATCAGATGTCATCTGTGCAAGACCCGAGAAGAGCAAATCAATTTGTCTACACCTGCGAGGGGGGTGTGCCTGAAGCTGAGGACACTCCCCCTACTGCTTGATTGACATGGCTGGGCATCTTGGATGACCCTGACAATCTAATGCCCGAGCCGCTGCTACTAGAGCATGTGCCGCAACACTAGGATATGCCCCCATTGTCTTATAGGTGCGGGTCCCACCGCTGGGACCCACATCTATATCGAGAACGGAGGGGAGAGCGCTGCGTCTGGAGGACACCGGATTTCCCAGGGTCCGGCCACCACCAGGAGCAGCTCCCCGCTGCGCTCATAGAATTGAAAAGGAGCACACTGCGCATGCGCAGCCACCGCTCCCACTCATTTCTATGAAGCCGACGGAAATAGCTGGCTCAGCTATTTTTATCGGCCCCATAGAAATGAATGGAGGGCGGCTGCGCATGTGCAGTGCGCCCTCCTGTACTTTGGGGGCCCTGTTCTCGATATACAGTACAGACCAAAAGTTTGGACACAACTTCTCATTCAAAGAGTTTTCTGTATTTTCATGACTATGAAATTGTAGATTCTCACTGAAGGCATCAAAACTATGAATTAACACATGTGGAATTATATACTTAACAAAAAAGTGTGAAACAACTGAAAATATGTCTTATATTCTAGGTTCTTCAAAGTAGCCACCTTTTGCTTTGATTACTGCTTTGCACACTGTTGGCATTCTCTTGATGAGCTTCAAGAGGTAGTCACCTGAAATGGTATTCCAACAGTCTTGAAGGAGTTCCCAGAGATGCTTAGCACTTGTTGGCCCTTTTGCCTTCACTCTGCGGTCCAGCTCACCCCAAACCAACTCGATTGGGTTCAGGTCTGGTGACTGTGGAGGCCAGGTCATCTGGCGTAGCACCCCATCACTCTCCTTCTTGGTCAAATAGCCCTTACACAGCCTGGAGGTGTGTTTGGGGTCATTGTCCTGTTGATAAATAAATGATGGTCCAACTAAACGCAAACCGGATGGAATAGCATGCCGCTGCAAGATGCTGTGGTAGCCATGCTGGTTCAGTATAAATCCCCAACAGTGTCATCAGCAAAGCACCCCCACACCATCACACCTCCTCCTCCATGCTTCACGGTGGGAACCAGGCATGTAGAGTCCATCCGTTCACCTTTTCTGCATCGCACAAAGACACGGCGGTTGGAACCAAAGATCTCAAATTCTTCAAAGTAGCCACCTTTTGCTTTGATTACTGCTTTGCACACTCTTGGCATTCTCTTGATGAGCTTCAAGAGGTAGTCACCTGAAATGGTTTTCACTTCATAGGTGTGCCCTGTCAGGTTTAATAAGTGGGATTTCTTGCCTTGCCTTGCCTTATAGTCCTACTGAATAGACTGTTAGAATTTGTATTATAGCAAGAAAAAAGCAGCTAAGTAAAGAAAAACGAGTGGCCATCATTACTTTAAGAAATGAAGGTCAGTCAGTCCGAAAAATTGGGAAAACTTTGAAAGTGTCCCCAAGTGCAAAAACCATCAAGCGCTACAAAGAAACTGGCTCACATGAGGACCGCCCCAGGAAAGGAAGACCAAGAGTCACCTCTGCTGCGGAGGATAAGTTCATCCGAGTCACCAGCCTCAGAAATCGCAGGTTAACAGCAGCTCAGATTAGAGACCAGGTCAATGCCACACAGAGTTCTAGCAGCAGACACATCTCTACAACAACTGTTAAGAGGAGACTGTGTGCAGCAGGCCTTCATGGTAAAATAGCTGCTAGGAAACCACTGCTAAGGACAGGCAACAAGCAGCAGAGACTTGTTTGGGCTAAAGAACACAAGGAATGGACATTAGACCAGTGGAAATCTGTGCTTTGGTCTGATGAGTCCAAATTTGAGATCTTTGGTTCCAACCACCGTGTCTTTGTGCGATGCAGAAAAGGTGAACGGATGGACTCTACATGCCTGGTTCCCACCGTGAAGCATGGAGGAGGAGGTGTGATGGTGTGGGGGGGCTTTGCTGATGACACTGTTGGGGATTTATACTGAACCAGCATGGCTACCACAGCATCTTGCAGCGGCATGCTATTCCATCCAGTTTGTGTTTAGTTGGACCATCATTTATTTATCAACAGGACAATGACCCCAAACACACCTCCAGGATGTGTAAGGGCTATTTGACCAAGAAGGAGAGTGATGGGGTGCTACGCCAGATGACCTGGCCTCCACAGTCACCAGACCTGAACCCAATCGAGTTGGTTTGGGGTGAGCTGGACCGCAGAGTGAAGGCAAAAGGGCCAACAAGTGCTAAGCATCTCTGGGAACTCCTTCAAGACTGTTGGAATACCATTTCAGGTGACTACCTCTTGAAGCTCATCAAGAGAATGCCAAGAGTGTGCAAAGCCGTAATCAAAGCAAAAGGTGGCTACTTTGAAGAACCTAGAATATAAGACATATTTTCAGTTGTTTCACACTTTTTTGTTAAGTATATAATTCCACATGTGTTAATTCATAGTTTTGATGCCTTCAGTGTGAATCTACAATTTTCATAGTCATGAAAATACAGAAAACTCTTTGAATGAGAAGGTGTGTCCAAACTTTTGGTCTGCACTGTAGGTGCGGGTCCCATTGGTGGGATCCGCACCTACAAGACAATAGGGGCATATCCTAGCGATATGTCCCCATTGTGCAAGATGAGAATACCCCTTTAAGTAAAGTGTTCAATTCCCCTACAGCGCCTCCACAGGAGAAATGGGGGTAGTTAGCTCTCTCACCTTTCCCAATAAACTCTGGAATCATCTTTGGTGAATATCTATGGTCGGCTAACCACGCAGGAAGCTCCCCAAGCCTGACGTCCATCAAACGCTTGGATGTAGACCGGTTTTCTAGAATGGACTCTTTACATCCCAACTTGCGAAATTCTAGACAAAGAGGGAAGAAAATTATAGAATTTGAGAAAAAGCCTACAAAGTATTGTAAGATCCTGGTAGAAATCCAATCTAACCATGGATGTACATTACCAGGTAGTCTTCCTGATGACTCCAGGGTCTCAGTTCCTCTTCCACGTGGATCCCATTGTTCTCGTCTTCCAGGGACAACTCGCAGTTGGACATAATTAGAATAAAACTGAGGAACCCACTGCAGCCCTAAGGGACCATCTACCATCTCCATGGTCTTGGCCGGCGATAGCACGTCCAACTTGATCTTCGTAGTCTCTCCAATAACGTTCCTCATGTCTACATTTCTATTACTCAAGGTGGTGGACATGACTGGTACTTGTGTTTTGACTCTATCCTGAGGAGAGCTGGTAGACCTATGGAAGATCGTGGTAGATTCAAAAAGAGGCCTTGGCGCCGAGCTCTGGTCCACGTAGACCTGTTCATGGAACTGGCCTTGAAAATGATCCTGTACCTCAAGATTTTCATCTAAGATGGGTACAGGCAAGGATAACCTAGCCTGAGCTCCTGCTAAATTTTTGGTACGTACTTGGTCTCCTATCGTCTGCCATGAGTTTCTCATTCTTGGATTGTCCACGTTAGCCGGTGCCGTGATCTCAAGATCGGGCCTTAACTTGAGTACTTGTATGTTGGGTTCAGTGAAGGCCACCTTCTCTTTTACGGATGTAACAATCTGACTGGTTCCTGTCTGAAGAGCTTTTTTGGATTGTCCTACGGCCACTGAGGCTTTCTGTTGAGTCGATGTGTTCCCCGATGCGGCTCTTCCCACTTTCGGTTGTGTTGTCTTCTCCTGCCGGACTTGACTTTTGAGTTCCTCCATCTTACTTTTGCCTTTCCGTTTTTCCACACTGGGTAACGTTGCGCCCGTACTTTTCATGGTCACCCGGTTGGCAGTCTGATTCTTGTCACCGCTGTCTGCCTCGGGTGCCGTGTTCTTGGTACCCGCCATCTTACAGTGTGGTAAATGGGATTTCAGCCTCTTGAAGGCCTTCCCGCAGAACGGGCAAACCTCCATTGGAGATGATGGGTCTATCCTCACTGGAATGAGCAGAAATACAAGGTATAACCATGGTGGCTCACCTAGATGAATGGGGGGCCAGGGCCATTCTATTCTCATGACGTTTTGGCATCATAGAGGTCATCAGTATCAGATCGGTGGGGGTCTCTCTTATGGCACCCCCTGCCAATCAGCTGTTTGAGGAAGTCATGGCAATCACCAGAGCTATGGTAGTGCCATAGCCCCCTCACAGCTTATCAAGCACAGCGCCCTCCATCGGATAGTGGCTGTGCTTGGTATTGCAGCTCACCCCCATTCACTTCAATGGGTCCGAGCAGCACCTAGGCCACGTGACGTCACAGCGCTGCGTCCTCCTCAAGCAGCTGATCGGCGAGAGTCCTGGGTGTCAGACGCTCGCCAATCTGATATTAATGTCCTATCCTGAGAAAAGGTAGTCAATATGAAATTCCCAGAAAAACCCTTTAAGATTTCTGCTTGTTGTCAGTGAATGGGAACATTCTCCTTTACATACAGAAGCTAAAAAGCCACCCACAGCGAATACCGGTCATCGCCGATCGCTTGCTACCATTCGATCGAGTCTAGACAATCCTTGTGAGCGAAACCCATGAGTCACTCTCCTGTCCTGAGAGTTTGTTACAATGTATCAGGCAGGAATCCAGGAGAATCTGGATTCTTCAGACTGGATAATACTGTAATGTATGCTCAGCTGTGACAAATATTAGGTCAAGGCAGGGTTTTAGTCTTTGCATGTAAAGCATACTTGACAAACTTACTGGAATATTTGGAAGATTCATGGAAAAGGTCTCTCTTTCTGTCCCCTCTTTTTTACCCCTGGTATGTAAGACGGTGAGGAAGGGGGTTTGGTCTGGGTTACGTTTAAAGGATGTGTCTGGGGTCTGCATAATGGGGTACAATCTGGGTTAGGAACTTGGGGAATCTAGCCTAAACTCTGTATTTTTTTCCCTTGTGCAGTTAGGGGACGTGTCCTTTATAAAAGGGCAGAGAATAACACTAAAGATTTTGCGCATACCATGGCGCTTTGTACGCACCTTTTTAGAATCTCACTGATGTCCCTCCTCAAAAGCAGTCAAGCATGATGTTCAAAGGCATGTTCCCATTCACTGACAGCAAGCAGAGAGAGATTTAAAAAAGCGAAGAAGTGAAACTCAAAGTATATTAGAAAGTTGCAGACAAAAATAGGGTTAGATGTAAATAATATTTTAATTAAAATCTGACTATCACTGTATAGTATATAGCACAGGCATTGCTCTGCAGGCAGGGTTAGAGCAGGTCCTGCCCTGCTTGCTGCACAGAATCACACCACACTATGCTCACCATCACACTTCTCATCCACATGCAGCCTCTGGCCCTGTACAGGACGAGTGACGTCATTTGACAAGCTACGGTCACGTGGGCAGGCCTTTTCTTACTCTGATTGGCTGACAGGGTTTAGCCTTTTTACATTAGGTCCTCGCCATATTGGTAGAGGCAAAAACAATACCTCAATATTTTCTATACATACACTGCCAAAGATCCTGTACGTGAGGAAGGAAAAGAACAGGGACTGGAAACCGAAAAGTAATAGCGCCATAAAAAATAACTATATATCGCGCACGGTATAAAAAATAAAAGCTTGTATACACACCAACAAAATGGCCGCCCGCTTCTTAAGACTGGCGACATCTATTGGGGCGACGTCCTCAGGCGTGCAGAGTCACGTGGACATAATCATTCCTGCTATTGGCTGGATTCTCCTGGATAAATAACTGTGACGCGTCGCCATGTTTGTAGAGGCAAAAATAAACGTTTTCACCTCATCGAAACCAATCGGAATCTTTGTTTCATGTTCAAACCCTCTCGTGAACGTTCAAAGCCGCATTCTGATTGGTTGCAATGGAGAGACTGATAGACCCCTGCCAATGTTTCTGAAAATGAATAAATAGCAATATTACATTATATTACAGTTGTTGTCGATCACACTAGTGGTAACAATATGCTATTTTACGAAGGTGTTTTTTTTTCTTATAACCAAGAAAATGGCCTCCCTCCTCGCCACGCCGGCGACATTTGTGAAGCCGCTTTCTTATTGGTCCACCGGAATGTTGGCGTGATGACGTCACAAGGGCCTGTATCCGGCTGCAGCTTGGGTTTGGACCATGGAGCCCGGTGGGGAATGAGAGCGTCAGCCAGCGTATGAGGAGTATGAGCAAGACCGGGAGAAGCCGGGGCAGCAGCCTCGGGGAGACACAGCCTGGGAGAGGCAGGAGGTGAGGCGTGAGGGGCCGGAGGACGGGGCGCCCCTTTGTATCGGATTCTGTGGCACTGCGGCTGCGGAGGGACTACAAGTCTCAGAATGCCCTGGCCATGACTAGAGGCAGTGTTCTGTGGTGGCCCCGTATATTACTGCTCTGGTGTCCGCCATGAACTCGGCTCAGGTCTCCTCCTCCCATTATAATAGACCCCTTAACCCCTTCAGGACCAGGCCCATTCTGGCCACTTGTTTTCAGTTTTTCCTTCCCAAAAGCCATCACTTTTTTTTTTTTTTTTGCTGGACGAGTTTTTCTTTATCTATACCGCCCCCGCGGCGCATTTCTAAATCGTAACAAAAATTTAAAAAATATATTTTTTTTTTGTTTGCCCACATTGTTTAAGGTTTTTCTTTTATAGCGTTCACTGCATGGTAAAAATGGCGACTTTTTATTTTGCCGGTCAGCACGGCACCAAATTTTTAGCAATTCTATTGTATTTTTAAAAAATAAAAAGTAAAAAAAATGTTTTGTCCTTATTCTAAAAGAAAAAAAAAACTAACTTTTAATATATTCTGAAAGAACATTTTTTGGGGGGGCAGAATACTTGTTTTGAGTCGATAGGGCATGCTGGGACATGTAGTTTCACAGCTGCCATTTATGCGGGGGACAAAGATGGCGGGTCTGAGGGCCTTCACTAGGCATCAGTTGCCGCGTTAACCTGTCGTGTCCTGTGATTGAGTCATGGCGGTACCAGTTTCTCTGTAAACCACGTAGGTGCCGCAGTCACTGTTGACCGCGGCATCATATTTTTGACACCTTTGTCCGGCGAGCCAGAGAGTGGGTTATAGGGGTCCTCCGAGGTTTGGATATTGATGGACTAAGTATCACATGAGTGGGGTTTCGACCCCCGGCGTTGCCACTCTCCCTAAGCCATGTGATGTCATATCGGTCACATGACCTGGCCGCACCTCAGTCCCATTTAAAGGGGTCGGCCTACCTCGCGCCAATGTCCGATAGATATGGGTTCCACCTCAGGGAACCTAAAATGAACGAGGGTGCACCATGCATAGGGGTGCTGAAAACCACTAGAACCCTGATGGCACCAGGAGGGCATCACCCAGTCAGCAGTACATCGGGGTCCTGTCGGGATACCACTTTGTGCAGTGCCCCCCTTGACATTAGGGCACCTCATAGTCTTAAGGTTTTTGAATTTGCATTATTTTTATATTGTCCTTTTTTTTTCCTTTTAGCCTGGACTAAGCAGCAGAGACGTCTTACTGGACACCGGTCCACACCCCCCACTTATTTCCTGTGGAACCCCCTCACCCCGATTGTCAGACCGAGGATCCCGGCCGGTACAGCCGGAGGCCAGAGCCCAGATGTTGCCCGATAGCAGGTCAGACGTGAATATTGCCTGGCGTTCTTTTATGAATGAAATGGGTCAACCCCAAAAACAGCAGAAAATATTAATAATAATTCAGATCTGTTCTTGGAAATTCCGGGTGACAACGGACGGTTCTGATCCCTGGTGACAACCCACGTGGATGTCGAAACAGTAGCTAAAGTGGTTGTCACCCAGCTTCTTGGAAACAGGTGTCATTATAAGGATAGATCATTTCAAGAGGACACGCCCCCTTCTCCTGACATGTCAGTTTTAGTAACTGCTTGCATTCCCCGTATAATACCATTAGCAATTCATTGATAACATATTGCAGGAATAATAGAGGAACGGCACACCGTTCTGGAACATCTGTCCTTTTGACTGTATGATGCCCCATTCCTCTATTATTCCTACTAGAAGTTTGCAGTGAAGGTCCACTTGGGAAGGTGTCCCTACACAGCCTGACACTGTCTACTCGGTGTGTAGGGATCCCCCCCCCCACACTTCCTTCACTGGTAACGCCCAGCAGAGCTTTCATTGCAGACTGTTAGCAATTCTGCCACAACGTCTTGCAGGAATAATAGAGGAACGGCACAACATGCAGTCATAAGAATAGATGCTGCAGAAGTCTTACTACATGTTGATTGTAAGTTGTTAGGCCTCATGCAGAGGACAGTATTGGGGGTCGTTTATCAAACTGGTGTGAAGTAGAACTGGCTTAGTTGCCCATAGCAACCAATCAGATTCCACCTTTCATGTTCCGGAGGAGCTGTTGAACATGAAAGGTGGAATCTGGTTGCTATGGGCAACTACATCAGTTTGATTAAATGATCCCATATCAGTCCGCAGTATGCAAAATCCTGTGTGCATCCTGCAATTTCCACCGCCCTATTGTCGAAATGTCTATTCTTGTCTCCGTAACGGACTGGACATATGGATGCGGACAGCACGCGGTGTGCTGCTCCATTGAACTGAACGCGCATCCAATCCACAAAAAAAAGCGGGAAAAAAAACATTGTGTGCGTGAGGCCTCGCTAAAACAGATGGCAGGGGAGGGGGGGGTCCTCTTTAAAAGCTATGTACACCTTTATGATTGCATTTAACTTATTTTTGGCTAAAAATCATATTTTCAATTGGTCTTTATTAAAAATATTGAGCTGTTCAGTCACAAAGGGTTAACTGTTTATCTAGCTGGGTGACTTGCACTTCCACTTTCACTTTGTACCACTCTTCTAATTACCCTTATCTGTAAACTACTGAGAGGTCATAAACACTTATGTAAGCCACATTCTGTAGGAATGGAGTTCATGAGGAGATGTGACTGATGAGCAGCAGCTCTTGTATGCAGTCTCCATTACCACAGTCTGTCCTCTTCGTCCTCTCTGTACTTCATGTCTCCTCATCATCTCCATTCCTACAGAGATTCAGCTGAAGATCTTATCAACTGTATTCAGAGAGGAGGACGAGGCAGCTCTTTAGCTCAGTGTTGTGAAGTAACTTGTCCTCCTGTGTGATTAGAGGTTCCTCCGGGAATTGAGAAAATGAAAATACTTAAATATTACTTTATTATAACTATATTACCATATACCTTTCATTATTTATAATGGCTCATTTTGTCTGGGGAGCAATCATTAGGAGAAACAAAATGGCCGCCGTCCTATTCAGTACACACAAAACCTGTCCTTAAAGGGGTTCTCCGGGAATTAAGAAAATGAATATACGTAAATATAACTATTCTAAATATATTCTCAAATACTTTTCATTAGTTATAATGGTTCGTTTTGTCTGGGGGGCAATGATTAGGAGAAACAAAATAGCAGCTGTCCTATTAGTACACACAGAACCTGTCCTAATCACACAGGAGGACAAGTTACTTCACAACACTGAGGTAAAGATCTGCCTCATCCTCCTCTCTGCTCTGCTTGTCAGGGATTATGATCCTGAATACAGATGATAAGATCTTCAGCTGAACCTCTGTGGGAATGGAGTTCATGAAGAGACATGAAGTACAGAGAGGAGGATGAGGTGTGGCTAATGAGCAGCAGAACTTGTATGCAGTCTCCATTACCACAGTCTGTCCTGTCCGTCCTCTCTGTACTTCATGTCTCCTCATGAACTCCATTCCCACTGAGATTCAGCTAAATATCATATTAAACTGTATTCAGGACCATAACCCCTGACGAGCAGAGCAGAGAGGAGGATGAGGCAGCTCTTTACCTCAGTGTTGTAAAGTAACTTGTCCTTCTGTGTGATTAGGACAGGTTTTGTGTGTACTAATAGGACGTCGGCCATTTTGTTTCTCCTAATGATTGCTTCCCAGACCAAACGAGCCATTATAACTAATGAAAGGTATTTGAGAATATATTTATAATAGTTATATTTACGTATATTCATTTTCTTAATTCCCGGAGATCCCCTTTAAGTGATCCCCAAGGGTCTTGTATCATAAAAAAATGCCACCGCAAGCTTGCACCACAGATTCCCCCCCCCCTCATACGACTGTAAACTATATATCCCCTATATCAAAATCGGGGACAACATTTAAAGAGGACCTGTCACCAAAAAATGCAGTGAAATCTGACAGCACCATGTCGTAGAGCAGGAGGAGCTGAGCAGATTAATATATAGTTTTACAGGAAAATACTCAGTAAAACCTGTAATTTATACATTTATATCTTTGCTTTTTCTAACTTCTGTGAACAGCTCTGGGTTATCAGTGACTGACGGCATTGTCCCTCCTGTACCGATGGGTATTCACAGGGCGGCAGATGTAAACTGAAAAATTACACGTTTTACTGAATCTTTTCCCACAAAAAAATACGTATCAATCTGCTCGGCTCCTCCTGCTCTATAACACGCTGCCTTCAACTTGCTTTGCATTTTTTTTGTGACAGGTCCCCTTTAAATAAATAAATAAATAAATACATTATTAAATTAAAATATTATTTTACATTAAAGGGATTCTGTCACCTAGTTTAAGCCTATAGAGCTGAGGACATGGGCTGCTAGATGGCCACTAGCCCGTCCACAGTATACTTTTCCCATTGCTCTGTGTGTCTTTGTTTAGTAAAAAAAACTATTTTATTCATATGCTAATTTTGGTTATAAGGAGCCCAAGGGGCGGTTACCAATCTTCCTGGATCCCAGCGTGCCCACTGTGAAGGAGCCCAGCACCGCCCCGCATCCTCTCATCTCCTACTTGCTCCCCCGACTTCACGCTTTCAGAGCGCCGTAATCTCGCGCATGCGCGAGTACGCCGCTTGTCAGCGCTGGTAAACTGTTCCTTCCCTGTGCTGGCATCAGCATCAGGGAACGAACTGCGCATGCGCGAGATTACAGTGCTCTGAAAGCGTGAAGTCGGGGGAGCAAGTAGGAGATGAGAGGATGCGGGGCGGTGCTGGGCTCCTTCACAGTGGGCGAGGCTGGGATCCAGGAAGATTGGTAACCGCCCCTTGGGCTCCTTATAACCAGAATTAGCATATGAATAAAAATCGTTTTTTTTACTAAACAAAGACACACACAGCAATAGCAAAAGTATATTGTGGACGGGCTAGTGGCCATCTAGCAGCCCATGTCCTCAGCTCTATAGGATTAAACTAGGTGACAGAATCCCTTTAAATTAAATAAATTTTAAAAATATATTTTACTTCTACTTTAAAAAAAAAAAAAAATTCCCTGGTTTAAAAAGGCTGTGTACTTACTCCTATTATACGCCTCCGCTCCAGCAGTTACGGTTCATGCGTCTCGTGTTATTACGGTACTTTTTTTTTTTTTTTTTTTCTCTCTTCGGGAAATCGCTGAGTCATGTTTTCACTCGGAGATGAACAGGAGAAAAGTCAGAGGAGCGGTGACATCACAGCTGTAAGGAAGATATAGCACAGGGTGTGTAATCTGCGGCTCAGGGGAAACTACCACTCCCAGCATGCCAGGACAGTCAGTAGTGGCTTTTAAGGCATGCTGGGAAGTGTAGTTCCACAGCAGCAGAAGCCGCATTTTCTAGGGTCCAACATTACGTACAACCTTGAAGGGTTAGGGAGTTTTCAAAAAGAAAAAAAAAAACTTTTGATAAGTCAGGGACCTATCAAAAGTTTTGATGTGTGGGGCCCCCCCTACTGACTGATCACTAGAGCGAAGGGAGAAGCACCCGTACATATCGCCCCCTCTTTCGTCAGGAAGACGGGCTCAATAGAAGTCTATAATAAGATCTGACTTAGGCAACTTCACTAGGCCCCCGTTCACCATGACGACCCAATGGCACCCCGCAATCGTGTTGCGGGTGGCCAGTAGGGGTTGTAGCACACTGTGACAAACCCCTTAGATGCCGCGATTGCTATTGACTGTGACATCTAAGGATCACAGTTACAGTTATAAGTAACGGCCGGCGCCCCCTTGCTAATGGCGCCGCCTCATCTCCTGAACACGGGGTTCAAATCTGATCCGGGAGAAATGTGGACGGAGTTTGACGTTCTTCCCATGGAAGGGTTAATCCCCGAAACGCCGGCTTCCGCTCCCCGCTCCCCATCGTGTTTGTGATACAGTGCGGGGTGGCGGTATGTCATGCCATAGAGAAGCTTCCAGAGTCGGCAGAGGCGACGTCATCACTCTGCCAACCCAGCAGCACTGCCTGTGCTTGTGTGGAGACTGAACAAGCAGGGGCTGTGGGTAAAAGCATCTGCATTCTCAGTGGGCATTTCTTCCACTCGTTTGGATGTGACAATGGCCTGTAGCAACCTTGCTTCATGATGCCACCCTCAGATTGTAAGGGCGTGTCCTCCTGCCACCAGAGCTTACATTTGCTCTAATCCATACATTGACTTCTACCGTCTATTGTCTAGCACCCATGGGACCCCGTGGTTACAGCCTGCCTGTTGTAGTCAGACCTTGCAGTTATGTATTACATCTGCATTCCCTCTGCCCCCTCTTCCTGCGGACGGTCAGAGACTGCAGGGTCAGACTACACGGGGTGGGGATTGTAGTCTGCGTAGGAGCTGTGAACCCAAAACGGTGGTTTACTTTCTAGTCTAAACCATACAAGTCTGTGTGTAGCCCCGGGCGTGTTCTGTGGTAGCTGTGCACTGAAGCTTCACTCTTAGAGTCTTAACCCCTTAGGGGCCTTAGTGTATGCCGCCACCTTTTTAAAGGGCAGCCGGGCTGTTTAACCCCTTAGATGCAGTGGTCAATAGCAATCGAAGCATCGAAGTGCTTTAGAGGGAAGAGCTCTCTTTGTCTCCCATCAGCGCCCCGCGAATGAGATGGGTCCACCATACTCAAGATGCGGAGTGGAGGCACGGATCGGAATCATTTCTGTGGGCTATTTGGTCCGTGCCTCTGCACTGCAAACGATAGGACATGCCGCAATACAGGATTCACGCAGGCTGTACCCCTGCATTGCTGACCACGATTGGCGGTCCGCAGCACGGACACCTGACATTCGTGTGAATGTACCCTTATACTGAGAGTATATTTCTATAGGGTTGTCACGGGTATTGATATTTCTATACTGAATCGATATTTTTATACCAGTATCGATTCGGTACCGGGATTTGCTATTTTGCGATACCTTTGACAGATAAAATAAAAGTCTCTTACCTCTCCTGTGCCGCGGCTCCGCTCCGGGTCCGGCGCTCCTCTGTCATCTCTGCCCGCGCTGCACTGTCCTGACCGCGTACAGCGTCAGGACGTAGTGCGCGCACTCTGACCTGACGCTGCGCACAGTCAGGAGACAGTGTAGCGCCGGGGGGAGAAGACACAGAGCGCCGGAGCGGAGCCGCGGCGCACGAGAGGTAAGAGCCTTTTTTCTTTTTATTCTAATGGGGGCACAGTGGGCTGCCCTGAGGTCTGATGGGGGCACAGTGGGCTGCCCTGAGGTCTGATGGGGGCACTGTGGGCTGGTCTGATGGGGGCACTGTGGGCTGCCCTGAGGTCTGATGGGGGCACTGTGGGCTGGTCTGATGGGGGCACTGTGGGCTGCCCTGAGGTCTGATGGAGCACACAGATTTTTGGGTGTTTTATTTTTTCGGCGTGGTATCGAATGGTATCGAGTATCGCGATACTTTTTCTTGGTATGGAAATCAAATCAAAATTTTGGTATCATGACAACCCTATATTTCTATGCAATACATTAAAGGGGATTTCCGGGATTTTACTACTGATGTGCTATCCTCAAATAGGTCATCAGTATCTGATCGGTGGGGGTCCGACACCCGGGACCCCCACTGAGCAGCTGTTTGAGAAGGCACTAGCACTCCTGTGAGCTGTAGCCTTCTCTCAGCTTTCCCTAGTCCAGTGACGTCCATTCACGGTCACGTGGCCTAGGAGCGGCTCAGTCCCATTCAAGTGAGCATGATACTAAGCACAGCTGCTATACAATGTACGGCGCTGTGCTTGCTGAGCGGGGAGAAGGTAGCGGTGCTCACAGGAGCGCCGGTGCCTTCTCAAACAGCTGATCGGCGGAGGTCCTGGTTGTCGGACCCCCTCCAATCAGTAGTACAATCCCGAAAAACCCCTTTAACAGTCCAGAGAATTATAGAAGTGATCAAAACATCTAATATGGAAGTCCCCATTTTGAACTATTACATGGTTAAAAAAAAAGTTTTTTTTTTAAGTAAATTCCTAGTGAAAAAATACTCCCTTTTCCATTGAAAAAAACGCCTCCTAATGGAAAAATTGTAAAAGCAAAACTCCCTCCACACCATAAAAAAAAATGCCCGAGTTGCTGCTATTTGCAGCTCTAAAAATTGAAAAATAAAAGTAACTTGTGTGTACCCCAAAAATGGTGCCATTAAAAACTGCAGCGTGTCCCACAGAAAACCAGCCCTCGACGTAAAAATAGAAAAGTTATAGCTCTCGGAAGGCGACCGTGAAAAAAATCTCTTGGTATTTAAAGGGGTTGTCTCATCGCAGATAATGGAGGCATATCGCTGTGATATGCCCCCATTGTCCTATAGGTGCGGGTCCCACCTGTGGCACCTGCACCTATATCGAGAACGGAGCCCCTGAAAGTGGTGGAGGGTGCATTGTGCATGTGCAGCCGAACTCCATTCATTTTCTATGGGGCCGCCGAAAATAGCTGAGCACGTCGGGCCTATAGAAATGAATGGGAGCGGCGGCCGGTCTATGGGGAGCCGGCTTGGTGGTGACCGGACTCCTCCAGCCACCACTTTGTGGGGCTCCGTTCTGTCCCAGCGGTGAGACCCGCACCTATAAGACAGTGGGGGCATATCCTAGCGATGTCCATCATGAGACAACCCCTTTAAGGCCCAAAACAGGCTGTTCACGGAGGGGGTTAATGGCTGATAAAAGAAAGCAGTTCGGTGCCCCGTCCAATATGAGAACGCGATTTTCCTCCATCTCAAGGTGCCTTTGTGTAATTAGACATTCGGCTTAGACGCTCATCAGGCAGGCAGCAGATTGGCGCGGCGGTCGGGAGCAGCGCAGAAAGCAGGTGGTTTGCAAATCTGATAATCCCGCGAGAAAACGCCCGCGTAGTGTCTGGTGCGGAGACGTGAACTGAATCCGGAAACTGCTGACTTTCAGCTTCTTCAGGCCTCATGCACACGGTCCACATCCGATCCGCATTTTTTGTGGATCTCATTCATTTCAATGGAGCCGTGAAATAGGATGTCATCCGTGCACTGTCTGCATCCGTGCGGCTGTTCCGCAAATTATAGAACGTGTTCTGTTCTTGCCTTTTTTGCAGCGTTTCGGCCAATATGTGTATTTTGCGGCCTGCAAACCGCGTATACGATCATATGCATCTATCCTAATGAGGCTTTCCCTCTAGTCCAGGGGTCAGCCACCTTTGCTGCTCCAGCTGTTCTGAAACTACAACTCCCAGCATGCTCCATTCATTCATATGAGAGTTCTGAGAAGAGCAGAGCAAGTATGCATGCTGGGAGTTGTAGTTTCACAACACCTGGAGTGGTTGCCTACCCCTGCTGTAGTCTGTGCGTGATGTGAATGAAGCCTATGGTCCTGTGGATATGCCTAAGGCTAGCCATACATGTCAGACACCTTTAATCCGACAGATGTTTCGCCCAGCCACCCCTACCTACAGTGCACACTTGGTTCAGCCGAGCGTCCTGTGTAGGAATAGGGGGAGTAAGCTTCTGCCAGACCTCTTATCTCCCAAAAGGATCGGGCATGTTGGAATTCAATATGTTCTTTCTACATTCGTATGTCAGTTCCGCAAATAGGTAGAACGTCTGCAAAATGTGGACCAGGGACCCATTGAAGTCATAGGTCCACTAATAACATTCAGGCGCAACATGGACCGCAACTGTATTTTGCTGATATGTGGACCACAAACGGACCCGGTCGTGTGTATGGCCGGCTATGTCCACTGTGTATTCCCGGTGTCGGAGCTGCTGCAAAAAGGCTGATCAGCAAGGGTTCAGGATGTCGGACCCCACCAATCAGATATTATGGATGGCTTATCCTGAGTAGCACCAAAAAACCCTTTTAAAGGGGTTATCCGACACTAACAAATGCTCCCACATACGCCGGGCCCCTCACACTGATTTTACTTACCTGGCTCCCTGCGCCGCTCCTGGTCCCCGCACTGCCGCTGCTGCTTCTCCCTGTGTGCGCGGATGAAAACATCCAGTGTCATAGTGGGCAGGTAATGACGGGGACGAGCCTCCCTAGTGTCTCCCGCAATGCTAGGAAGGCTCGTCCCCGTCATTACCTGCCATTGGCTGCCCACTATGACACTGGATGTTTTCATCCGCGCACACAGGAGAAGCAGCAGCGGCGGTGCGGGGACCAGGAGCGGCGCAGGGAGCCAGGTAAGTAGAATCCGTGTGAGGGGCCCGGCATATGGGAGAGCATTTGTTAGTGTCGGATAACCCCTTTAAGATGAGAGAACCCTTCTTAAAGAAGAACTCCCGACAAAAATTTTATTCCATGTCCTGCTAGAAATGTACATGATATAATCTGTAGTGAATGTCATTTTCTTACCAGTGTCTGAATTATTCTCTGATATAATCTGTAGTGATTGTCATCTTCTTATCAGTGACTGTTTCTGTGAGTAAAAACCTCTTCTTATTGTAGCTGGGTCATGTGACCAACTCCCTGACCTCCAACTGACCCAGGGCAGGAAGCCAGTAACTGCTCTATTCATTCCTATGGGAGCCTCACTTTCAGTCTCATAGGAATACATAGAGAATTAGACTTCCTGTCCACACATAAGTCTATGTGTGAGTTGGTGGGTCTAATTGCTGGTCACATGACACAGATAAGAAACTTCAGGATGATATAAGTCAAAAATTCAGACACTGGTAAGAAAATGACATTCACTACAGATTACATCATGTACATTTCTAGCAGGACATGGAATAAAATTTTTGTCGGGAGTTCTTCTTTAAAGGATACCTCTCAGAAGAATATTTAGAGAAAATGACCAATGGATAGAAGTCGCCATCTACATCAATCTCCACATCTATGTGGCGACTATCTAACGCTGACGTTTTCATTTCTAGGAAGAGACGGCGAAATAATGATGTCTCCCAGCTCCCGCAGTCTAAACGGAGCAACAGGAGCCCCACATTCCAGGACTGGGAGGCCGAGGCGGAGGTAAGTGTCCCCGGTCTGCAGCACACAATGGGCCTACTGTCATCTGCTGGTAAACATAGGACTCCAGCAGTTTAACCTCTCAGTGCCCATGGATAGGCACGAAGTAGATGTACTTATGTACTGAGATCTGTATGAAGAAATGAAGGCCTTGGCTGTCTGGCCATTAGAAGTAAAGATTCCCCCATTTGTAAATGGTGCCATGTTTGATAATCATAAGTTAGAATATTCTTCCCACAATGCACATGGTTTTCTCTTGGGGGGAAAACATTCATATGGCAGCGGTGTACCCGTAATACCATTACTGACCAACCAAATCATTCTGATGGGTAGAAGTGTCTCACCAGTGGAATAGACCTTTATCTGAAAAATCTGATTACTACTGCAGCATGAGATAATGACGCTGCTCCAGATGCATTTCCCATAATCCTTAGAATTGGGTTGTCAGACAAGTTGTTCCTTCTGTTTGTGTCAGATTACTCAAGTCTTCAGCTCAAGGCAGAGTTGACATTGAACAAAGGGGCAGAGGCTCAGCAGGAAGTAAGCCAGGCCCATCTTACTGCTGTATTAATCAGATTTTTTTTTACCACAAGTGATATTAGGCATTACAGATTCACCGTGAATTTATTAAACCTTGAAAGATCCCTTTAACCCATACTGTGATCCGTGGGGGTCTAACTGCTACAACCCCGCACCCAGTCACGATGACATATCCTAATACTAGTGCCTCTTCTTCCATCAGTCTTCACAGAAGGGTAGGCTTGTGCATAGATTACGATTGTATGGCAGCCTCTGCAATACACTGAAGTTATGCACACCCTGAATAATAGTCCTGTGTGAAAATACCTTCAGGGTGTGGTAGGGTTGTTCCTGATTGCAGAATGACTACTACAGGCTAAAGATATGGCAACAGGATCAGTGTTGGATTTCGGAGGTTGCCAAATGCTCCTGGATCTGGTCATCATAGGGGACTGCTGCATCAGGACATGATGACTACATGTCAGATCTATGATTTGCAAAATAGCTTTCTTCAAAAAGGTGCCACTTACAGGTTAGTGTCCAGCCCTTTAAAGGGGTATTCTCATCTTAGACAATGGGGGCATATCGCTAGGATATGCCCCCATTGTCTTATAGGTGCGGGTCCCACCGCTGGGACCCGCACCTATAGCCAGAACGGAGCGGGGAGCGCTGCGCCTGGAGGACCCCAGGTTTCCGGGGGTCCGGCCACCACCAGGAGCAGCTCCCCGCGCCGCTCATAGAAATGAATGGGAGCCGGGCCGTGCATGCGCGGTGCGCTCCCATTCATTTCTATGGAGCCGACGGAAGTAGCCGAGCCAGCGCTCGGCTATTTTCGGCGGCCCCATAGAAATGAATGGAGGGCGGCTGCGCATGCGCAGTGCGCCCTCATTCACTTCGGGGGCTCCGTTCTCGATATAGGTGCGGGTCCCACCGCTGGGACCCGCACCTATAAGACAATGGGGGCATATCCTAGCGATATGCCCCCATTGTCTAAAATGAGAATAACCCTTTAAAGAGCCTGGGTTCTGTATGGCTTGAGGTATGGACGTTGACCTATAGGGTAGCCACCTACGTGTTCGAGAAGAGGTGCATTGCGGTGAAGAGTCTCCTTAACCCCCTAACTGTTTTGCCAGAGTGAAGCTCCAGCAGTGGGAAAAGTAGCTAACGGGAGGGGGGAGGGCTGCTTTAGATGCTGCTACCTCCTGAATGGTAGCAGCTAGAAACATGCAACTGATCTTGTTTGAAAGCAGACATTTCAAGCTCCCAGACAATACTAAACTGACAGCAGTATGTTCAGGACAGAGAAAGATATCACTGATAGAAATGCTTTGAATGCAGCTGAAAATGAAAGTAAAAACAGCTGTACAGGACATGTCGGCTGTCAGACAAGACCAGTTGCATGTTTCTAGCTGCTACCATTGAGGAGATATCGCCGTCTAAAGCAGCCCTCCCCCATCCAGTTAGCTACTTTTCTCACTTGCCCGAGCTGGACTTGGGCAAAACAGTTAGGTGGTTAAAAGACTTGTCCAGTTGTTTACTATTGATGACCTATCCCCACGATAGGTGATCAGTGGGGGTCTGACTCTTAGCACCACCGCTGATCAGCAGTTTGAACACCCTATGGTGCCCTGGTGAACGCTGCGGCCTCTTAGTATGTCAGTGACATCACGTTCATTGGTCACATGGCCTAGTCAAATGAATAGGGCTGAGTTGCAGTACCAATCACATCCACTATACAGTGTACGGCCCTGTGCTTGGTAAACTGCAAGGAGGCCACAACTTAGTCAAACTGCTGATTGTGAAGGTGTCAGGTGTCAGTCCTCACTGATCAGGTATGTTGATGAGCTATCAGGTCATCTCTATTGATGACCTATCCTGAGGATAGGTCTTCAATATTAAACACCGAGACAACCCCTTTAAGCAGAATTAGTAGCTTATGGGATACATAAGGTCTGATTTAGATCCAGTTTAGGCAATGTCTGGCTTTTGCAGGGCAATTTGAATGCTGCTATTGTATAGCCTGAGCCTTACTTGGAGCTCCAGCAGTGGGAAAAGTAGCTAACTGGAGGGGGAGGGCTGCTTTAGATGCTGGTATCTCCTGAATGGTAGCAGCTAGAAACATTCAACTGGTCTTGTTTAAAGCAGACATTCCAAGCTTTCAGACAATACCAAAATGACAGCAATATATTCAGGACAGAGGAAGATATCACTGATAGAAATCGGGATGCTGTGAATGCAGTTGCGATGATTCCCGGCTTGATTTCTAACACTGATTTCTCCTCTTTTTCTTTGACTTTAGTTGTCATTTTGGTCTACGAAAGCCTGGACTGTCAGCTTTCATACAAGATTAGTTGCATGTTTTTAGCTGCTATTATTGAGGAGATATCGCCATCTAAAGCAGCCTCCCCCCTCCAGTCAGATACTTTTCACACTGCCCGAGCTGGACTCGGGCAGAACAGTTAGGGGTAGTCCAGAATTAGAAAAACAGGTGGTATCCGGTATTAGGTCTCAGTTTCCATTGAAGTAAATGGGGCCTGGACTGCAATACCTCACACAACCTCTGGACAGGTGTGGTGCTGTTTTTAGCAGAAAACAGCCATGTTTTTCAAATATTTAATATTCTAGTATTTATTTTGTACTTTTGTAACTTTTTTTCTTTCCTTCAGTCTTCAGGGAGCGACAGCAGTAACAGTAACTTTAGCTTGGACCGGAGTAGCGGGTCGGAGAATCTACAGACAGTGGCCGCGTCGGGCCCCGCCACCCCGCAGCCAGTCTCCGTCCCAGAGCAGTCGGCGCTAAATCAGGGACCCTATGTTCTTATCAACCAGATCTTAAAAGAAGCGCACTTCTCCAGCCTACAGCAGCGGGGGTGCCCCTCCTCCTGACCTGCCAGCCATGGATCCCGCCCTGCAGACGGACTGCGCGTCTTATGCCAATATTACAGCCTCTCCGGTTGCTTCCAAAGCGACCCCCACGAGCCGTCACCTTGCTGGCTTCTTTATTCTGTCGTTTCCCATCCATTACCCAAGGTAACAGATTAGCACACGCTCAGTTCAGCCCCCTGAGCCGGAGACTCCATCTTTTTCTGTCAGAAGGTGAAGCCTTTCGGACAGGGAATCTTCGGTGGTCGGAGACGCCATCTTGCCGTGTGCATTTAGGTGTTGTGTAAATTTAATTTGTATATTTTTTTTTTTTTTTTTCCTTTTTGGAAGGTGAGCTTAATTAGCACTTTTCGGGAGGAGGGGGCTGTATGTGTAGCTTGGTTCCACCTCCATTTTCGGATGGCAAAAAGCTAAGGATCAAAGGGCTTGTTGTCTTGGACCAGAGCTTCCACAACCACCACTTGCTTGATGTAAGGGTCACCATTCAGACCCCTCAGGACATCAAGCCGCTTAATTATGGAAGCATTGCTCTTAGACCTTACGTCAGATGCTGCCGATATGATGGTGACCGGAACCTACATTGCACCCCCTGTAGGTGGTTGTCCCACCAGTGAACCTACGGGGCACCTGATGTGATGGAGCCTGGGCCTTCTGGTATAGATACTTGCCCTACTGTATTACTTGGTAGGTCATCTATGAAATCTACCAGGCTGGTTCCTAAGAGGTCGGCTGTGCCTGGCAGTAGCATCAGTAGTAATATTACCGTAGACGTTAGGTGCCAGTTAGACAAGCGCTGAGTTAGTATGCCTTTAAAGGGGTGGTACCAGAATCGAAATTTTGACCCAACCACAGATGTGTTGGACCCCCCACCAATCCAAGCGTTCGCACTGCCACTCCATTCATTCTCTGTGGGACTGACTGAGATAGCAGAGGACAGTGGTCTAGCAGTGAGAAGGAACAGGGGGATTGGGCCCTCCGCTGGGGCCCCCAGCAATCAGACATTTATCACATATCATGTGGACAGGGTGATAAATGTTGATTCTCGTACAGGACCCAGCAGGTCCTGCAAATCTATTTAAATTACACATAACTCGCCTCTAGTAGAAAGTTTGTAATATACTTAAAGAAGAACTCCGCAAAAAAATTTATTCTCTGACCTGTTAGAAAGGTGCATGATCTAATCTGTAGTGAATGCAATCTTCTCATCAGAGACTGTATCTGTGAGTTATCCCCTCTCTTCTAATTGCAGCTGGGTCATGTGACCAACTCCCTGACCTCCAACTGACCCAGGACAGGAAGCCAGCTACTGCTCTATTCATTCCTATGAGACTGAAAGTGAGGCTCCCATAGGAATACATAGAAAATTAGACTTCCTGTCCACACATAAGGTGCTGTGTGAGTTGGTGAGTCTGATTGCTGGTCACATGACACAGATAAGAAACTTCAGGATGATATAACTCACAAATACAGCCACTGGTAAGAAAATGACATTCACTACAGACTACATCATGTACATTTCTAGCAGGACATGGAATAAAATGTTTTGCAGGAGTTCTTCTTTAAAGGGGTATTCCGGTAGGTGCAAGTTATCCCTTATCCACAGGATAGGGGATAACTAGCAGATTGGTGGGGGTCCTACTGCTGGGACCCACACTGATCAAGAGAACAAGGGCCCCGTATCCTCTGCAGGTCCCTTGCTGCTTCTCTAAAATGACCAGATTGGACGGTCGCACGTATGTGTGAGCGCTGCACTGGGCCGTAGTAATGAATGGAGCGGGTGCACGCATGTCATTTTAGGGGAGCAGCAAGGGCCCAGTGGGGTGTACGGGCCCCCGTGCTAGTGATCAGTAGGACCCCCACTGTTCCGATAGCTTTCCCCTATCCTGTGGATAGGGGATAACTTGTACCTTCTGGAATACCCCTTTAACGTCCTGACGTTGCGTGGATCGGCTGCTCAGGAACCTGGTCACGTAACGCTCCTCTTCTGCTGCCATCATATTCTTTACTAGGTTTCCAGCCTGGGCTATGGACGGGGGGAGGGCATCACTTCCCTTGTGGAGTTTGCGCATGCGCCAGGAAGATGACTAGACCTGGCCCAGTCCACAGCGGAGGTGACGCCACCCCCTCCGCATAGTTTAGGCTGGAAACCTGTGGTACCGGATGTGTCTGGCAGAAGCAGGATTTTCCTGAGTGGCTGATGCGTGCAACTTCAGGAATGGTTCAGGCGAGTTATATGTAATTGAGGAGGCTTTGCAGAAATCCCTTTTACTGCTTCATGTACATAGCAGAGCCAGGCGCACCTTGGCTTGCGTAGTTCCTGCTGCTCCCAATTTTGGGGCCCTGGACACTGTTCCTGTGTAACACAATACAGGGGGCCTCCTACTTGATCCTGACGACGTGCACAATGCTCCTGTTATTATGAGCTTTCACAGAGCCCCATCGTCTGAAAACAGAGAGCAATAGCGAGTGGCTGAAAACCGCCAACATTCATCAGGCACCTTCATGAAATAAGCCCCATGCTCTTCGCTTGCCCTGTAGCCTTCCCTCTTGGCAGCGCACTCCTCCTCGTCGGTGCTACATTGGTAAGAAGCCATCTAACACCTCCATTTATACCGAATACAGCGCTGGTTCGGCAGGAGCAAAAGTTGAAAAAAATGTAATTTTTTTTTTTTTTTTTGAAAGTGACGCACCGTAGGAGGTGCACTTTGTTTAGTTGTATTAATCTGCTTCAAAGCCCAGGTTCAGGCCTAGGCCTAAGGTAGGACAGGCAGTCCGCCACCCGCACAGTCTACTCCTCCCATTGTGTAACTCTGTATGGCACAGGCAAAGGAGATGGGTGGAGCGGAGAGAACTGTGATGTCAAAGGGGAACGCCCACCCAAAACTGACTAAGTCACCTAGGTGGGGGTCAGGAAACCTATCCCTGCACAGATAGGACATTATTAGGCACCCAAACTCCTTTGGTGCCACCCAGAGATAATTTCTTTAAAGGGGTGCTCTCACTTCAGCAAATGGCATTTATCATGTAGAAAAAGTTACTACAAGGCACTTACTAATGTATTGTGATTCTCCATATTGCTTCCTGGATTCATTTTTCCCCATCACATTATACACTGCTCGTTTCCATGGTTATGACCACCCTGCAATCCATCAGCGGTGGTCGTGCTTGCACACTATAGGAAAAAGCACCAGCCTCTGTGTGGTCCCTAGGTTTCTGCTACCAGAGAGGCTGACGCTTTTTCCCTATAGTGTACAAGCACGACCACCACTGATGGATTGCAGGGTGGTCGTAACCATGGAAACGAGCAGTGTATAATGTGATGGAAAAATGAATCCAGGAAGCAATATGGAGAATCACAATACATTAGTAAGTGCCTTGTATTAACTTTCTCTACATGATAAATGAGACTTACTGAAGTGAGCACCCCCTTTAATATGTCATGCACCATAGCGGTCCAAGTTGTCAGACCCCCCCCCCCCCCCAATGACATGGCATTTTTGGCTGGCTTTCCCCTTTAAGTAAGCACTGACTAAGCAGAATACCCCATGTCTCTGAACATTTACTTGTGCTGTTAGCAAATGCCCAACTTTCCAGTGGGCACAGTCTGATCACCCATGGCCGCCATCAGACAACCCTGAGCAACCTCTTGTGGAGATATGGCGGACGTATCCTCATCAGTGACTTTATCGTCCAGTCCCTGCTCCTCATATTTGCCATTGATACTGCATGGCTTGACTGTCCACAGGGGCAGTAAGACAAAGCATTCGGTAAAGTTGCAGGAGGACGGATGCATCAGTTTCAGAAAAGTGACCTGGAGTTGCAGAAGTTCCTTCAGTTGTCTTCAATGAGAATACTCGATGAGTTGCCAGGGTGGTTGGCTTTATCCTGGCACCAGCTCTCCAAGAAGTCAAGGAGATTTTGTATACCACAGCACCCGTTTCTCTCTCTATATATATACCTGAATTATGAGGTGGAAACACAGGCAATACAAACTGGGATTGATGCACAATAAAGTTATTTAATTTGCTGAAAATTACAGTTTGTTACAGTGTGTCAGTTCTTGAAGGTGGGTGGGGGTCACTTGGTCATGCTGGAGAGCCAGCCCAGTTTGAAGAGGGACGGGCCCTGAGCGTCGTCGTCCTGCGTTGCAAGTTGTCGGAACAAGGAGCCCGGTCTGAAAGTGTCCTCCTCAGGTTCGGGGATGGTCCGGGGCATCTGCAGAGATGAAAGGTTGTCGTTGTCAGGCGGTGGGGAGATTGATCAAATTGGGTAGAAAAGGGGAGGAGAAGCGATCACTAGTTTTCTTATTTTTAAAGGATGATTGGTTGAAATGGGCATGAATTTGGATATAGATGACCATATATATTCAATAGGTGTTCGGCTGACAACTATGGCTCCTGACTACCCCAGACACGGTCGGCTCGGCCTAAGTGTATGTGTATTCAAAGGGGAGAACAAAAGGAGAGGGTGAAAATATTCACTTTGCCCGATCCTTCTCACCCCGTACACATCAGACCTGTGATGGCTAACCTCTGCTGCGGTAAAACTACAACCCCCAAGATGCACACTTGCTTGGCTGTTGTTAGAACTCCATAGAAATGAATGGAGCATGCTGGGAGTTGTAGTTTCACCACAGCTGGAGTGCCGAAGGTTAGCCATCGCTGCAGTAGACTGAACTCGCTGTTTTCTGGCAATACAATAATGTGTATAGGGGGCCTTAACCCCCTAACTGTTTTGCCAGAGTCCAGCTCCAGCAGTGGGAAAAGTAGCTAACTGGAAGGGGAAGGGCTGCTTTAGATGCTGCTACATTCTGAATGGTAGCAGTTAGAAACATGCAACTGGTGTTGTTTGAAAGCAGACATTCCAAGCTTTCAGACAATACCAGAATGACAGCAATATGTTGAAGCTATAACTGATAGAAATCGGGATGCTGTGAATGCAGCTGAAAGTGAAAGTAAAAACAGGTTTTACCCACAATTATTCCCAACTTCATTTCTAACAGTGATTTCTCCTCTGTTGTTTGAACTGTAGCTGTTATTTTTGTCTTGTATGAAAGCCTGGACTGACTGCTTTCAAACAAGACAAGTTGTATGTTTCTAGCTGTTACCATTCAGGAGGTAGCAGCATCTAAAGTAGCCCTCCCCCCTCCAGTTAGCTACTTTTC
Organism: Rhinella marina; assembly: GCA_900303285.1. Taxonomy (NCBI): domain Eukaryota; kingdom Metazoa; phylum Chordata; class Amphibia; order Anura; family Bufonidae; genus Rhinella; species Rhinella marina. The sequence continues at coordinate 24,487 of ONZH01018236.1, read as the reverse complement.
TCACTGGCTGAGCTGGACTCGGGCAAAACAGTTAAAGAAGAACTCCCGATAAAAATTTTATTCCATGTCCTGCTAGAAATGTACATGATATAATCTGTAATGAATGTCATTTTCTTACCAGTGTCTGTATTTTTGACTTCTATCATCCTGAAGTTTCTTATCTGTGTCATGTGACCAGCAATTAGACCCACCAACTGACACAGAGACTTATGTGTGGACAGGAAGTCTAATTCTCTATGTATTCCTATGAGACTGAAAGTGAGGCTCCCATAGGAATGAATAGAGCAGTTACTGGCTTCCTGTCCTGGGTCAGTTGGAGGTCAGGGAGTTGGTCACATGACCCAGCTACAATAAGAAGAGAGGTTTTTACTCACAGAAACAGTCACTGATAAGAAAATGACAATCACTACAGATTATATCATGCACCTTTCTAACAGGTCAGAGAATAAATATTTTTGCAGGAGTTCTTCTTTAAGTGGTTAAAGGGGTTGTGCATCCTTAGGATTGGGGTCCATGCAAGTGTTGCTTCCTCTTCATTACGCTACGTGTTGCCTCCCTTGCAGTGGCGGTATAGTGTAATTAATCTTCATACAGCTCATCGGCGGGGATGCTACGTGTTGGAACCCCGCTGATCTGATACTGATGGCCTAGCTTGATAAAACCCCTGCGCGACCCTTTTAAAGCTCTGCCAACGGCACACTGCAAACACTCATGCAACTGTGTAAACTCCGAAATGAGACGTGACTTGTTTGTACTCTGGATCTGTGGAGCGCCCAGTGGGCAGCAGCTCCACCAGTCAGCCCTAGGGTATACAGACACCTGCTGTAAGTGAATGATTATCCTTACAGACACTAGGATTAGAGAGACATGGCTTATTTCTTCTACAGATAGCGCCACAGCTGGCCGCAGGTTGTGTCAGGTACTGCAGCTCCGCTCTGTTCACTTCATTCAAGCTTAGCTGCAGGACCAGACACAACCCATAGACAGTCGAGGCACAGTTTCTGGATTAAAGCAGCCATGTTTTCTTGATCTATACATATAACTAAAAATGAGTGATTTTGACTAAGGCTACTTTCACACTAGCGTTTTAAAATTCCGGTATTGAGTTCCGTCATAGGGGCTCAATACCGGAATAAAACGCTTCAGTTTTGTCCCCATTCATTGTCAATGGGGACAAAACTGAACTGAAGACAACGGAATGGTCCTGAAAGCATTCCGTTCCGTCTTCAGACCGGAGAACAAACCGCAGCATGCTGCGGTTTGCTCTCCGGTCCAGGCATCCGCACCAAGACGGATCCGGAATGACCCCCAATGCAAGTCAATGGGGGTGGATCCGTCTGGTGTGACCATAATGGTAACCGGATCCGCCCTCCATTGACTTTCAATGGAGTCCATTACGGATCCGGGTACACATAGACACATACACATAAACATACACACACATAAAGACATACAAACACACATACTACTTACATGCTCCCCGGCAGGTCTTCGGAGCGTCAGGACGGCTCACACAGGTCACGATTCCCCACAGCGCCCTCTGCTGGGCGCCTGGTGGAATCGTCTGACGATTCCACCAGGCGCCCAGCAGAGGGCGCTGTGGGGAATCGTGACCTGTCGTGAGCCGTCCTGACGCTCCGAAGACCTGCCGGGGAGCATGTAAGTATGTATGTGTGTTTGTATGTCTATATGTGTGTGTATGTTTATGTGTATGTACATGTATGTACTGTGTGACATGTGTGGGGCCGGAGCACGGTTCCGGCTCCACACATGTCACTGCGGCAGGCCTGATCCGGCAGCACCTTCACCTGCCGGATCAGGCCTGCCGCCAGTGTGAAAGTAGCCTAATGCGTACATACATTACTTATCCTGTACTGATCCTGAGTTACATCCTGTATTATACTCCAGAGCTGCACTCACTATTCTGCTGGTGCAGTCACTGTGTACATACATACATTACTTATCCTGTACTGATCCTCAGTTACATCCTGTATTATACTCCAGAGCTGAACTCACTATTCTGCTGGTGGAGTCACTGTGTACATACATTACTTATCCTGTACTGATCCTGAGTTACATCCTGTTTATACTCCAGAGCTGCACTCACTATTCTGCTGGTTGCAGTCACTGTGTACATACATTACATTACTTATCCTGTACTGATCCTGAGTTATATCCTGTATTATACTCCAGAGCTGCACTCACTATTCTGCTGGTGCAGTCACTGTGTACATACATTACTTATCCTGTACTGATCCTGAGTTACATCCTGTATTATACTCCAGAGCTGCACTCACTATTCTGCTGTTGCAGTCACTGTGTACATACATTACTTATCCTGTACTGATCCTGAGTTATATCCTGTATTATACTCCAGAGCTGCACTCACTATTCTGCTGGTGCAGTCACTGTGTACATACATTACTTATCCTTTACTGATCCTGAGTTACATCCTGTATTATACTCCAGAGCTGCACTCACTTTTCTGCTGGTGGAGTCACTGTGTACATACATTACTTATAGACTACTGAGCACAGTGACTCCAACAGCAGAATAGTGAATGCAGCTCTGGAGAATAACACAGGCACAACGTTTTATGTTGGTAATGTAGGGCTGAGGAGAACAAGTGGACATGTTGCATATAGCAACCAATCAGATGACTACTTTCTAACATGCAGTAGAGAATCTGATTGTCTGCTTCTTGCCTGCACGAGTTTTATGCCCCAATACAGTGTCTATGTTCCAGTCTAGATTCCCCCGTCACTTCAGAGCCCATCCCCCGCTTTGCCGGCGCTCAGGCTGTGACATTACAGAGCTCACAGCAGGCAGACAGGAGAACCAGCCGGGTTATCTGGAGCGGTGAATAACTGCATTGTGCAGTGCGCTCCTCATGGTATATGTAGACATATTTTGACTTGTATGTCAAGTGCTGCCACAGCAAACAACGTGCGGTCACACTAATGGGATTCACTGCAAGACACATCAAAGGCAAACGGCTGAGCAGCTTACGCATCGCAGATACCGGCCGGGAGGCGTCTACAGCAGGATGTGGCTCGCTAACAGCTAGAAGTCAAGTTACAGGAATTAACAACGCGGCTGAAACTGGTAAAGAGACCAATGCAGCGTACAGGCAATTTACCTAAGGGCTCATTCACACGACTGTATGGATTTTGCGGTCCGCAAAACATGAATCCGCAAAAAAACGGATGTCACCTGTTGTGACAATGCCCGTCCTTATCCGCTAAACGGACAATAGTAGGACATGTTCTATTTTTTTTGTGGAACGGACTTGCGGATGTACAGATACGGAATGCTCACGGAGTAATTTCCATTATTTATTTTTTTTGCAGCCCCATTGAAATGAATGGTTCCACGTACGGGCCACAAAAAAACTGAACGGACACAGACAAAATATACGTTCATGTGCATGAGCCCTTAGACTTTGGTAAGTGGTTAGTCTGAATTATTGATATACCTGAACTGGGTCTTTGTATGAACTCTTACAAGATTATATGTGTGAGGCTACTTTCACACTAGCGTTAATATTTTCCAGTATTTGGATCCGTCATAAGGTCTAAATACCGGAAAAAAACGCTTCCGTTTTGTCCCCATTCATTGTCAATAGGGACAAAACGTAACTGAACAGAACGGAGTGCTCCAAAACGCATTCCGTTCGGCTGTGTTCTCATACCGGACAGCAAACCGCAGCATGCTGTGGTTTTCTTTCCGTCAAGGGATCCAGAGCAAGACAGATCCGTCATGACTCACAATGCAAGTCAATGGGAAGGATCTGTTTTCTCTAACACAATAGAAAACTGATCCGTCCTCTATTGACTTTCAATGGAGTTCATGACGGATCCGTCTTGGCTATGTTACAGATAATACAACTGGATCCGATCCTAACAGATGCAGACGGTTGTATTATCAGTAACGGAAGCGTTTTTGCTGAACCCTGCCGCATCCAGCAAAAACACTAATGTGAAAGTAGCCCTACTTGTGTTTTTGTTAAAAAAAAAAAAAAAATGATCTGATTAAAAAACAGCTGATCGGCAGGGGTGCCAGGAGTCGGACTGCCACTGATCAGATATTGATGAACTCCATATCAAGATCTCGGACAATCCCTTTAAAGAGAACCTGTCATCAATTTTATGCTGAACTCACCGAGGACAGCATATAGTAGTAACAGATGCGCTGATTTCAGCGGTATGTCACTCATGAGTTAAAATTAAGTGGTTGCTGAGAACCAGCATCATGATCATTGCATAATCTCCTGCTCTCCTCACCCATCTCCTGATGATCAGCAGTTCTCTTCTAGGGAGGAAAGTCAGGAGAAAACTGTCAATTATCAGCAGATGGGCGGGGTCAGCAGGAGCTTATGAATAACTCAGACTCTTCTGAGGTAAATTTGACTCTTTTCAAGGCCTGTTCTGCAATGATTATGATGCTGGTCCTCGGCAACCACTTACTTTTTACCGATGACTGACACACCGCTGTCTTGGTGAGGGCAGCACAATGTTGATGACAGGTTCCCTTTAAGCGTACCTCTAGGCACACACTCCAGCCACATTGATATAGGAGACCACCATCAGTCAGGAGAGCTACTGAAGGTAAGGGGATGGAAGCTTATGACTTGCACTCACCTGCATTTTCACATCTTCCACAGTCCTGCCCATAGACTTGCGTGAGCTAGACATGCTAAGGGGAAGCAGCCCAAACCTTTAAATAAAATTGAAAGTTGAGAATGGATTATGGTGCCAGCTTCATCACAGGCCGAAAACAAATTCACGCATATGTATGGTCTAAACGTCAAGGTCAGCAGGGCAATCACTGATGGGGCTAGCTCGGCTGAATGTAATGATACCTCTCACTTAGTGATCCGTTGCTTCATTCTGGAGAAAATGTACTTTTAATCCATATGCAAATGAGCAGTTAAGTGCACCAAGGGCGGGTCCAAGCCACTCTGTGCACCCTTGCTGCTTCTGCGTCCTCTCCTTGGTGGGGCAGGGACAGGTGAGAGGATTACGCAGGGACCTGGCCCTGTCCATCAAGAAGGATCAGGTTTCCCAGAGACTAAGTTACCGTATCTGGCTGGAAGCCAATGGCAGGACATTGTGCGTCTCCTGGACCCCCAGGGTGGAGCTTCTGCTGGTGAACTGGTTTTCGCTTCCTGTGAGTAACCCAAAGAGGACCTGCAAGGAATAGGAACCGGAGTCACTACAGGGACTACAACTCCCATCACATCATAGAGCATATCTGATAATCCACAATGCCGGACTGGAGGACGTTCCCTCTCACACAATACGCGGGGGGAACTTACCGACGTCCTCTGGGCCAGCCGGTTTAAATTAACGTTCAAGTGTGGGGTGAAGACGTCCAAATCAAAGGGATCAATGCAGCTCTCCAGCTGATCGGCCACCTGCTGAATCCTACAAGGAAAAAACCATTTCCGGTGAGACGCGGGGTAAAATAATTTCTCCTGGGAATCCTATGACAACACGCACTGTCACATACCTGGAGTCTGGCTTGGTTTTACCACTTTTGCCATCTTCTGAACGAGAGCCGAGGATTAGGCACAAGTAACGGAGGTCGAAGAGCAGCTGCAGAGCTCTCGCCTGTGTGACCGAATTTGCAGATTTCTAAAAAAAAAAAAAAAAAAAATTGGAAAAAAAAATATAAAAAGAAATATCTCCCAAAAAAAAAATATTTTAAAAAATTTTAAAAAACCCATCTCGCTAGCGCCACCTTGTGGAAGTTGCTCCCTACGTGTCAACGTCTGACTTTTTAACAAGCCTTGGAAAATAGCAAAGCCAAATATCCATCCATAGACATAGCGAGCCACTGCCAGCAGGTGGGGCTAGTGAGATGCTTGCCTTTGCCTTTAAGAAACCGACACCTTTTTTGCAGTTACCGTTTGGAATGAATGATTCTGCCCAAATATAGCAAAGAAAATCTAATGTTAGCCTTTACCTTTCCCAGACCTTCTGGCAGAGCTTCTCATACGCACTGAGCACTTCATCCTGGCAATTCCTTAGTAACGCCTGCAGGGTCACTTTCGGTAGGGCGTGCCCTCCAACGCGGTTGACGGCTTGGCACAGGTTGAACAGAAGGGACTGGACGTACCAGGAACACTGCAGTCGGTGAAGCGTACAAAAAAAAAAAATTTAAAAAATGAGAGTCACTAAAGGGACTGAACCCATCACATACCGTGCCTGAATCCAACTGAAAAGGACATGAGGGCGGAGCAATGTGAGGAGAGCTCTGCTTTCGCCAATCAACATTGCTAACAACACTTTAAAGGTGGTCCTAGGGATCAGTATCTGATCATGGGGGTCCGACACCTGGGGCCACCGCCGATCGGCTGTTTGAGAAGTCATCTCCAGTGAGCACCACGGCCTCCTCAGCCGATGCCTTCTCAAACAGCTAATTGACGGGGGTCCTAGCTGTCGGACCCCCACCGATCAGATACAGATGATCTATCCAGAGAATAGGTCTTCAGTATTAAAATCCTGGAAAACCCAGGGACGGGAAATTTCTAAAAGGGATCTCCTGACAACTCTGTTCCCTCAAGTCCGTTTCAGTTGGATGCAAGCACTGAGCACAACCTCTTGATTTTGGAACAATGTATTGATCTTTTCCATCCTGATTTAAAGGGTTTCTGTCACCAGTTTTGGGCTTATAAAACAGGATGACATTTGCAATGTGCAAATGTCACCTGATGCCCAAACTGGTAATAATTTTTTTACTGGTGTCCCCGTTTTTGTAATAAATCAACTTTTTGTCATATGCAAATTAATCTTATAGGTGCAAGGGCGGTAACCCTGCACCTAGAAGCGCCGTTTCCCTACCTTTATTCACGCCCCCTTTTCTTGTGATGGACAGGGCCAGGCAGCTCGCTCTATCTGCTCCTGGCCCTGTCCGTGCTGGAAATCCCACGCCTGCGCCGTTCGGACTTCATTCGGCGCAGGCGCAGTGAGTGCCGATGGCTGCCGGGCTCCCGGCTTCCTCACTGCGCCTGCGCCGATGACGTCACAGTACACCTGGAAGAGAAGGTGGCGCAGGCGCAGTGAGGAAGCCGGGAGCCCGGCAGCCATCGGCACTCGCTGCGCCTGCGCCGAATGAAGTCCGAACGGCGCAGGCGTGGGATTTCCAGCACGGACAGGGCCAGTAGCAGATAGAGCGAGCTGCCTGGCCCTGTCCATCACAAGAAAGGGGGCGTGAATAAAGGTAGGGAAACGGCGCTTCTAGGTGCAGGGTTACCGCCCCTTGCACCTAATAAGATTAATTTGCATATGACAAAAGTTGATTTATTACAAAAACGGGGACACCAGTAAAAAAATTATTACCAGTTTGGGCATCAGGTGACATTTGCACATTGCAAATGTCATTCCTGTTTTATATGCCCAAAACTGGTGACAGAAACCCTTTAAGTACTTGTGGCATCTAAGTGGTTTCAGAGGGAGGGGCTTTCTCTGTCAGGCATCGGCACCACTGTGAAGGAGATCAGGGGTGCCCATGTCTGTCCATGGCAGCTGGGGGTCCAATGAAGGACCTCAGGTCTGACCTTTGTATATACACTATTAGGCCGTGCCAGAGGTGCAGCCTCATAGACTGCCTGTCAGTATCCTACAGCATAATACACTGTACTACATAAGTAGTACAGTATATTGTGGTAGTGATCAAAGAATTGCAAGTCAAAATACCCTTGTGAAATAGGTGAAAAAATAATTAAAGTTTTATTTAAAAAAAAAAAAGGAATCTCCAAGTTAAAAAACCAAATGTAAAAAATAAAATCTGCTCATATTTTGTATCGGTGCACCAATAACAACCTGAACTATGCAATAATGACATAATACAACCTGCACAGTGAAAGCCGTAAAGAAAAACAAAATAAGCCAGAATTTCTGGTTTTGCACATCCGATCTGCCACCAGAAAAAAACTGAATAAAAAAAATGATCAAAAAGTATTATGTAGCCCAAAATAATACCATTGAAAACTACAAGTCATCCCACAAAAATCAAGCCCTCACAAATCTGTACAAAGTAAAATAAAAAAAAAGTTCTGGGTCTTGGGATGTGGCAATGCAAAATTATATATATATTTTTTTTAAAGGGGTTGTCCAAGTTATTTTTTTGTTCCTTATATGTTTCTAACTTGTCAGGTATAACAACTTTCCCATATACTTTGTGTTTCTAAAGCTGCTGGTTTCTCAGAGTTGACTGAGGGTCACATGACCTGTGATGTCACCTTATCTCTCTGCTCTGTGATGTTTCCTTCACAAGCCTCAGAGTTCAGATAACAGTCTGTACACGAGATGTCACTGGCCACGCCCCCTTTCTTTGCCGCTCCTGCTATCTGCTTTCTTCCTGGTTTCCTTCAGATAAAACATTAACCCCTTCAGCCAGAACACACTGAGGGCTCAAGGCTTTATAACAAACAGTAGCTGCAGCAGTGAGAGGAGACAAATGCTGGGCACCAAGAGCTGTAGAGGAATTGTATTGTACAAGAACAGGTAGGGAGAAATTCCTGTGTGTATCAGCAGTGTAATTGTACAGCTGGGACTTGTAGTCCTACACATACAATGTGCTGCTGAGTATTCCAGCAGGCAGACATGTCACTCAGCACTTGTATTCATTCCCTTTGCAGAGAGGGGGGAGAAGGGGGAGGGGCTGAGATTGTTGTTATTGCATGTAAACAGAGGCCAGAAGAGAACCAGGGAAATTAGGAAATATGGAATTTTTTTTGCCTAAAACTTGCTTAACTTAGTTATATATTGCTGCCAGATCAGATTTACAGTGCTATATATTTTTTGTCATAACTCGGGACAACCCCTTTAACTGTATGTATTTGGTATCACTGTAATCGTACTGATCCAGAGAATTATGTCATTATTGCATAGTTCAGGGTTGTTATTGGTGCACCGATACAAAATATGAGCAGATTTTATTTTTTTACATTTTGTTTTTATTTTTTTAAATAAAACTTTAAAGAAGAACTCCTGCAAAAAAAAAGCAGCATGTTGTATGTGTAGGACTACAAGTCCCAGCTGTACAATGACACTGCTGATACACACAGGGTCTTCCCCCTTCCTGTTCTTGTACAATACAATACTCTCCAGATCAGCTCCAGTCAGCTCTGTGTCTGTAGGTGAGGAGAGCAGATCCTGTGTCTCTTTACATCTGCAGCTGCTGTTGTAAAGCCTTCAGTGTGTTCTGGCTGAAGGGGTTAAAGTTTTATCTGAAAGAATCCAGGGAGAGAGCAGATAGCAGGAGCCAGCAGAGCAGGGGGGGGGCGTGGCCAGCACAGTGACATTACTGTACAGGCTCTGTGCATGAATGCAAGATTAGCAGGGAGGCAAGCTGACATCATAGGTCATGTGACCCTCATTGAAACCTGACAAACCAGCAGCTTTAGAAGCAGAAAGTGTATGGAAAAGCTGTTGTATTTGACTAGTTAGAAACATACAAAGGACAAAAAATAACCCGGACAACCCCTTTAAGGTGCAAATGCATAATGGGCAAGGGGTTAAATGCCCCAAAAGATCTTAATAAAGCTTATGAGGGGGGGGGGGGGAGTGTAAAATGAAAAAAATTAATCATATAATTATCATAATGAAAAAAAACCACCACACACTGCACCACAGCTACTAGCCCCCATGACCATACTCTATATTTCCACCTATATCAAGAAGGCCATTACGGAAAGATTGCATGATTTAAAAAAGTATTTAGCTGCATTTTGTGGCACTGAAAAAATGTTCCTGGGTAGAAAAAAAAATTACAAAAATAAACCCCATGCATCACAGAAAAAAAAAAAAAAATCATTTACATAACCAAGTGGCAAAAAAAAAACAAGCTATGGCTTTTCAAAGATGCATGTACTAAAAAAATCAAAAAGCAGAAAATGCACCCAGGAGAATGGGGAGGGGTGTAAATGGTCTGTCTTGTCACACATTTGATAAATTTGGTACAAATTTCGGCAATGCAGACTCCTGCAATTGCGCTCTTGCTGAATCTCCCCCTGCACAGAAGAACCCACCTGTCCAGGAAGTCGGATCTTTGACGTTACGCTGCTTCCTGCCTCAGTTTCCTCCTGAATTTCTATTTCATCCCACTGGGTGGCAGTAGCGAGCGCTGAGCCGGCAGTGTTCTGCAGCAAGGCGGTGGTGAAGGAATGGACCAAGTGCTGGGAAAAGGGGTGAAAACAGGGAACGTTACAGAAAAATGAAAAATACTAATCAATTCACTACCCGCTCATCACTGCATCCTGAATGCCACACGTCTCTTGTATCCCTGATGGGCTGTTACAATGTATCAGTGCAGGTAAATGCATCAGTTGTAAACCAGGCTGTTAAGTGCACACATCATTGCTTAGAGGTGAATCCAGTATACGCAAAGAGTTTCAAGAAAGTTCTCATTCACTGACAGGCAAGCAGAGAAGTTTGCAGCAAACAGTGAATGGATTTGAATCCAAAGTATATCAAAAAAGTTTCAAACAAAAAGAAACTATTCTTCTCGTGCAGTCACTGTGTACATACATTACTTATCCTGTACTGATCCTGAGTTACATTACTGTTCCAGAGCTGCACTCACTATCTGCTGGAGTCACTGTGTACATACATTACATTACTTATCCTGTACTGATCCTGAGTTACATCCTGTATTTATACTCCAGAGCTGTACTCACTATTCTGCTGGTGTAGTCACTGTGTACATACATTACTTATCCTGTACTGATCCTGAGTTACATCCTGTATTATACTCCAGAGCTGCACTCACTATTCTGCTGGTGGAGTCACTGTGTACATACATTACATTACTTATCCTGTACTGATCCTGAGTTACATTCTGTAGTATACTCCAGAGCTGCACTCACTATTCTGCTGGTGCAGTCACTGTGTACATACATTACTTATCCTGTACTGATCCTGAGTTACATCCTGTATTATACTCCAGAGCTGCACTCACTATTCTGCTGGTGGAGTCACTGTGTACATACATTACTTATTCTGTACTGATCCTGAGTTACATCCTGTATTATACTCCAGAGCTGCACTCACTATTCTGCTGGTGCAGTCACTGTGTACATACATTACTTATCCTGTACTGATCCTGAGTTACATCCTGTATTATACTCCAGAGCTGCACTCACTATTCTGCTGGTGGAGTCACTGTGTACATACATTACTTATCCTGTACTGATCCTGAGTTACATCCTGTATTATACTCCAGAGCTGCACTCACTATTCTGCTGGTGCAGTCACTGTGTACATACATTACATTACTTATCCTGTACTGATCCTGAGTTACATCCTGTATTATACTCCAGAGCTGCACTCACTATTCTGCTGGTGGAGTCACTATGTACATACATTACTTATCCTGTACTGATCCTGAGTTACATCCTGTATTATACTCCAGAGCTGCACTCACTATTCTGCTGGTGCAGTCACTGTGTACATACATTACTTATCCTGTACTGATCCTGAGTTACATCCTGTATTATACTCCAGAGCTGCGCTCACTATTCTGCTGGTGCAGTCACTGTGTACATACATTACAATACTTATCCTGTACTGATCCTGAGTTACATCCTGTATTATACTCCAGAGCTGCACTCACTATTCTGCTGGTACAGTCACTGTGTACATATATTACCTATCCTGTACTGATCCTGAGTTACATCCTGTATTTTACTCCAGAGCTGCACTCACTACTCTGCTGGTGCAGTCACTGTGTACATACATTACATTACTTATCCTGTACTGATCCTGAGTTACATCCTGTATTATACTCCAGAGCTGCACTCACTATTCTGCTGGTGGAGTCACTATGTACATACATTACTTATCCTGTACTGATCCTGAGTTACATCCTGTATTATACTCCAGAGCTGCACTCACTATTCTGCTGGTGCAGTCACTGTGTACATACATTACTTATCCTGTACTGATCCTGAGTTACATCCTGTATTATACTCCAGAGCTGCGCTCACTATTCTGCTGGTGGAGTCACTGTGTACATACATTACATTACTTATCCTGTACTGATCCTGAGTTACATCCTGTATTATACTCCAGAGCTGCACTCACTATTCTGCTGGTACAGTCACTGTGTACATATATTACCTATCCTGTACTGATCCTGAGTTACATCCTGTATTTTACTCCAGAGCTGCATTCACTATTCTAACAAATGCATTAGGTCGGTGGTTCCTAGAGTACAGTACAGGCACACCTCCCAAAATGCATATCTCCAAAGCAAGCTCGAGCAGGAGCTGGTAAGAAATTTCAGCTCTGAATCCTGCAGAAGTGTGAATGCAGCTCTGGGCTATTTACATGTATGTATTGGTCTCATGACAGGTGCACTCTTATTGATGGTATTCATCACGTACCATCTTGGATGTCTATCCTCACCGCTCCAGAAGGTGCCACTTACCTTTGACCACGGTGGGCTCCAGATGGAGTAGGCCTCCAGCGACTGGTTTACGAGTTGTCTTTCAGCTCCTGCCACTTGCAGACGACCTGCGGCTTCTCGGCGGCCCTCCCTTTACCAGACTTCTTGCCAGTCTTAGTCTCTCGTACAGTCTGTTTCTATGCCGCCAGTCTTTCCCAAGACGCACTGCTTCAAATGTGGGCAGAGTTCGCTCAAACGACTGGCACAGCCTTGCCAGGAACAGCACTTTACATAAGGCACAGGCGTTACGGTCGCCAAGTTCTGCTTCTCCAGCCGTTCTCAGCTCGGCCTTGACCGCATCTTGGATGTGCTGCATACACGCGAGGCAGTGGTGGCACAACATCTGCTGCACCGTGCTGGCGTCGCCGTACCGGTCAAAAGCCGAGGGCTTGCCGCCCGCTGTGACAGGTTCCTTCTGCTGGTCTGTGGCGGATGCCTCCCTTGGGAGGTAGGAGAACAGGTCTTCAAGTTTGACCTTCAGTTTGGAGTCTAAGGCCTGGCAGAAGCTCTGAACGCACGGCGTGACTGCCTGGGCCTTCAGGGATAGGCCGCTCCTGCGCTGGGGGCCGCGGTTTGCCACACTGATCCAGGCGGCATCTGTCGGGAGGTCGCTCTGGCTTTCGGACCACAGGAAGGAGCAGATGTCGCTCTCGTGCTGGGCGTGTTTGAGGGTGTCCGGGCTCCTCTCGAGGTCCTGCAGTGTGGAGCGTAGGAGCTGCACCGAGTCGCTGGAGATAGACTCCAGGCCTTCTTTTATCAGAGTCTGCACAGAGAGGACAGAACTGTGAGAAGGAGACGGTCCTGGGCAGAACCAGCCTTGGTCCACATGGTACCCTGTGTAGATGGGCACTGAATGGAGACAAGGGTGGAGTGCCACACAATACACACATACAGTATCACCGCTAAGGAAGGAGGCACGGTCAACATTTGTGACCAGGTACCACCTAACCCTTCGTGAGATGGAGAATGGCACGGTGTGCCGATCCAGCTCTAAGCTAAAGAGCTGAGCCTGACTGGTTCCTAGGGCTACACCGCCTAACAACCAGTCTAATCAATAGGGTGTCAGACATCAGATCCCTAGAAACCAGGCTGTCAGCCAAGAGTTAGATCTTCTACTCAGAGGTCGTGCATGGATATTCTTCTCGATCTCTCTGCCACATTAAAGAAGAACTCCTGCAAAAAATTTTATTCCATGTCCTGCTAGAAATGTACATGATGTAATCTGTAGTGAATGTCATTTTCTTACCAGTAGCTGAATTTTTGAGTTATATCATCCTGAAGTTTCTTATCTGTGTCATGTGACTAGGAATTAGACCCACCAACTCACACAGAGACTTATGTGTGGACAGGAAGTCTAATTCTCTATGTATTCCTATGAGACTGAAAGTGAGGCTCCATAGGAATGAATAGAGCAGTTACTGGCTTTCTGTCCTGGGTCAGTTGGAGGTCAGGGAGTTGGTCACATGACCCAGCTACAATAAAAAGAGAGTGGAAACTCTCAATTTCAGCCTCTGATAAGAAGATTACATTCACTATAGATTATATCACGCACCTTTCTAACAGGTCAGAGAATAAATAATTTTTGCGGGAGTTCTTCTTTAAGGTGGAGGGCTCTCTGCTGGGTGAGAACTTAAAGGGATATTCCCACCTCTGGATCCTGCTCCTATGTCCAGAACAGGGGCCCCTGAAGTGAACAGAGGGCAGTAGCACATGCGTAGCCCCCCTCCACTCCTTTCTTTGGGAGCAGGACACTTGTTCGGTTATTTCCGGCAGTCCCAGAGTGGTGAATGGAGAGCCCCGATCACTTCGGTGGTGCCGTTCTGGAGTTGGGAGCGGGTCCCACAGGTGGCACCTACGCCTATCTGACACTGATGCCATATCCTAGTGATATACCATCAATGTACAATATGGGAACACCCCTTTAACCCCCTAACTCTTTTGCCAGAGTGGAGCTCCAACAGTGTGAAAAGTAGTTAACTGGAGGGGGGAGGGCTGCTTTAGATGCTGCTACCTCTTGAATGGTAGCAGCTAGAAACATGCAACTGGTCTTGTTTGAAAGCAGACATTGAAAGCTTACAGACTAGAGTTGTCACGATACCAAAATTTTGATTCGATTTCGATATCAAGAAAAACTATTCGATACTCGATACCACGCCGAAAAAATAAAACACAAAAAATCAGTGTGCCCCATCAGACCTCAGGGCAGCCCACTGTGCCCCCATCCAGACCTCAGGGCAAGCCCCACTGTGCCCCCATCAGACCTCAGAGCAGCCCACTGTGCCCCCATCAGACCTCAGAGCAGCCCACTGTGCCCCCATCAGACCTCAGAGCAGCCCACTGTGCCACCATCAGACCTCAGAAGCAGCCCACTGTGCCCCATCAGACCTCACATCAGCCCACTGTGCCCCCATCAGACCTCAGAGCAGCCCACTGTGCCCCATCAGACCTCAGATCAGCCCACTGTGCCTCCATCAGACCTCCAGAGCAGCCCACTGTGCCCCCATCAGACCTCAGAGCAGCCCACTGTGCCTCCATCAGACCTCAGATCAGCCCACTGTGCCCCCATCAGACTTCAGATCAGCAGAATGTGCCCCCACCAGACTTCAGATCAGCCCACTGTGCCCCCATTAGAATAAAATAAAAAACTCTCTTACATCTCTTGCGCCGCGGCCCCGCTCCGGGTCCGGCGCTCCTGCATCTTCTCCTCCTGGCGCTGCACTGTCACCTGACTGCGTGCAACGCCAGGTCAGAGTGCGTGCACTATGTCCTGACACTGTACGCGGTCAGGACAGTGCAGCGCTGACAGAAGAAGACAGAGGAGCGCCAGACCCGGAGCGGAGCCGCAGCGCAGGAGAGGTAAGAATTTTTTTTTTATTTTAGCTGCCAAAAGTATCGAAAAAGAGCAAATTCCGGTACCGAATCGATACTGGTATAAAAGTATCGATTCAGTATCGAAATTTCGATACCCGCGACAACCCTATTACAGACAATACCATAGACAGCAATATGTTCAGGACAGAGAAAGATATCACTGATAGAAATCGGGATGCTGTGAATGCAGCTGAAAATGAAAGTAAAAGCAGGTTTCACTCGTGATTATTCCCGACTTGATTTCTAACAGTGATTTCTCCTCTGTTTCTTGGACTTTAGCTGTCATTTTGGTCTTGTATTAAAGCCTGGACTGTCAGCTTTCAGACAAGACCCAGTTGCTACCCACTGAGGAGATATCACCATATAAAGCAGCCCTCCCCCCTCCAGTTAGCTACTTTTCACACTACCCGAGCTAGGCAAAACAGTTAGGTGGTTAAAGGGTTATTCCCATTTTAGACAATGGGGGCATATCCTAGAGATATGCCCCCATTGTCTAAGATGGGAATACACCTTTAAGTGCTTAAAGGGGCTGCCCCCCAGACTCCTATTTGAGCCAGAATTGACTAGCTGCCATTTATACTATCATATCAGAGGGGTCTCCATCTGTGAGATTAGAACGGACAGCTCTGGTGGACCCAGCGCCTCTGCGCATCACATGAACGGCAATCACACATGTAATCCTCCACCTCCCCTGCAGCAGGCGCTCCCACTGATTACCGGGGAGTAAAGGAGCCATTTTTTTGTTTTAAAGGGCACAATCTCTTTAAAGGGGTGGTCTCACTTCAACAAATAGAATTTATCATGTCAATAAAGTTAATACAAAGCACTTACTAATGTATTGTGATTGTCCATATTACTTTACTTTGCTGGCTGGATTCAATTTTTCCACTACATTATACACTGCTTGTTTCCATGGTTACGACCACCCTGCAATCCATCAGCGGTGGTCGTGCTTGCACAATATAGGAAAAAGCACCGACCTCTCTGTAGCAGAGACTAGGGAGTGCACATAGGCTGGTGCTTTTTCCAAAAGCACGACCACCACTGATGGATTGCAGGGTGGTTGTAACCATGGAAACAAGCAGCGTATAATGTGATGGAAAAATGAATCAGCCAGCAAAGGAGGCAATATGGAGAATCACAATACATTAGTAAGTGCCTGGTATTAACTTCCTCTACATGATAAATGCCACTTACTGAAGTGAGACAACCCCTTTAAGGAAGCTCCGGGTGACCACCAGTATTAGTCAGAGCTCTCTCACTGCCAGGATATATAACCCAGAGCTCCATACGCCTGAGGGAGCACTTACCTGAAGTCGCCTAAAACAGCTGCTGCATCATGTCCTCCCAGAAGCGGATGGGTCGGTCCAGTAGTCGCTGACAAACCTTCTCCCAGTTCTGGCTCATGGAGTCGCTGGTCAGCAGTTCCCACGCGGCGTCTCTGATGCCGGCCAGGCCCTTCAGGGTATTCACATAGACAAGCAGAGCGGAAATGCCGGACTTAATGTCCTCGTTACACCTGGTGGAAAGACAACGTCCATGAGCCGACACTTCTCCATAGGACACACATCCTACTGTCAATTGTCTTAAAGGGAGTTTTTAGACTTAATGGGGGTACTTTTGAATTAGGTTACCTGAGGTAAGGCCATCAGTATAAAAGGAGAAGACAACCCCTTTAAGTAAGGCTATCAATATAAAAGGAGCGGACAACCCCTTTAAGTAAGGCCCTCAATATAAAAAGATTGGACAGCCAAAAAGTTCTAAAACAGTGATCAGCAACCTCCGGCACGCCAGCTGCTGTGAAACTACAACTCCCAGCATGCAAACATGCTTGGCTGCTCTTCTAACTCCCATAGAAGTGAATGAAGCATGCTGGGAGTTGTAGTTTCACAGCAGCTGGCAGCTGCCGGAGGTTACTGATCCCTGTTTTTAGAACTTTTTATGGACACATTGTTTGAAGTTTACTTACTTAAAGGGTTGTCCGCTCCTTTTATATCGACGGCCTTACTTAAAGGGGTTGTCCGCTCCTTTTATATCGACGGCCTTACTTAAAGGGGTTGTCCGCTCCTTTTATATCGACGGCCTTACTTAAAGGGGTTGTCCGCTCCTTTTATATCAATGGCCTTACTTAAAGGGGTTGTCTGCTCCTTTTATATTGATGGCCTTACTTAAAGGGGTTGTCCGCTCCTTTTATATCGATGGCCTTACTTAAAGGGGTTGTCCGCTCTTTTATATCGACGGCCTTACTTAAAGGGGGTTGTCCGCTCCTTTTTATGATCGGTCTGGCCTTACTTAAAGGGGTTGTCCGCTTCTTTTATATCGACGGCCTTACTTAAAGGGGTTGTCCGCTCCTTTATATCGACGGCCTTACTTAAAGGGGTTGTCCACTCTTTTATATTGATGGCCTTACTTAAAGGGTTGTCGCTCCTTTTATATCGACTGGCCTTACTTAAAGGGTTGTCCGCTCCTTTTATATCGACGGCCTTACTTAAAGGGGGTTGTCCGCTCCTTTTATATCGACGGCCTTACTTAAAGGGGTTGTCCGCTCCTTTTATATCGACGGCCTTACTTAAAGGGGTTGTCCGCTCCTTTTATATCGACGGGCCTTACTTAAAGGGGTTGTCCGCTCCTTTTATATCGACGGCCTTACTTAAAGGGGTTGTCCACTCCTTTTATATCGATGGCCTTACTTAAAGGGGTTGTCCGCTCCTTTTATATCGACGGCCTTACTAAAGGGGTTGTCCGCTCCTTTATATCGACGCCTTACTTAAAGGGTTGTCCGCTCCTTTTATATCGACGGCCTTACTTAAAGGGGTTGTCCGCTCCTTTTATATCGACGGGCCTTACTTAAAGGGGTTGTCCGCTCCTTTTATATCGACGGCCTTACTTAAAGGGGTTGTCCGCTCCTTTTATATCGACGGCCTTACTTAAAGGGTTGTCCGCTCCTTTTATATCGATGGCCTTACTTAAAGGGGTTGTCCGCTCCTTTTATATCGACGGCCTTACTTAAAGGGGTTGTCCGCTCCTTTTATATCGATGGCCTTACTTAAAGGGGTTGTCCGCTCCTTTTATATCGATGGCCGTACTTAAAGGGGTTGTCCGCTCCTTTTACACCTTCAAACGCTGTTGGCTCCACCTCTGGTGAAGGCCTATCTCCCATGTGAACAAAGGATCGGGCATGTTGAAATTCAACCTGTCCGATCTTTCAGCACCCACCCCGCCCCAAATCAGCAGGATCGGATAACTTGGCTCTTCCAACAGTACGAACCTTTAGCGCAGGGATGCCCAACCTGCAGCTGTTGTAAAACTACAACGGTCATGGTGGGAGTTGTAGTTTTACAACAGCTGGAGAGCCGCAGGTTGGGCGCGGTTTCAGAGGTGGTACCTGCACTTAGCTGACACTGATGGTGCACCCTAGCAATACGCCACCCATGTATGAGATGGGATCACACCCCTTTAAAGGGGACGTAAACTACTAAAAACGCATAAATCTTACAGGTGAATCCACTGCTGCAGAGTCTCCCGCAGATAGTCCCGGCTGATGGGGTGAGCTAAGGTCCGCAGGGTGGGCTGGAAATCCACGACGGAGGGCGGAAGGTGCTTGAACCAGCTGACGGACTGCATCTCCTCCCGCAGCACCTTCACGGCTTTTCCTGCAATGTAAACGGATCCGTACACAATGAGCGAGGCGTGCCCGCGTCTGCCAAGTGGAGGAAATGGCCTCCTTGTTCACGACTGATGAAAAGCATCATGGGACTGGTCACGCCAGATCGGACCCAGAAAGTAGATACCAGACATACGGGTATCGCGCCTTACCTCCTGCCTGCTGGGCGGTGACCGTCTCTAACATAGAGAATAAGAGGCCACAGCTGAGGGCGGGGTTAGTGGGCACATCATCCGGCTGGGTGTAGAAGAGGGCATAGGCCTGGTACAGGGTTATTGGCCAGCAGCTCCACCAGGGAACACACTTGAGACTTTATGCTGGCGCCTGGAAGACAAGGAGACGAGACATGTGACCCGGTCCTTATCATCTGCAGCCTACCTGCTCAGACCTCACTCACATCATCCCTGCCTCGCACAGCAGCACAAAGTATTTCAGGAGAGTTCACAGGTGCCTCCGTCCGTCCTCTGAGCCTCGGCCTCTATTACAACTACATCACACTGGAGGTGGCGTTCAGCTCTGCTGCTCTGGCTGCACCAGCATGCCCTGGCTGAGCCTCTCATACCGAGGGACTGAAGAACAATCAGAGGCTCAGCCAGGGCATGCTGGTGCAGGCAGGATGTTATCTTTGCTTATATTTGTTAAGTTTTTAAATTGCGTAAAAAAAAAAAAACAACTGTCTAAGGGCTCATGCAACGTCGTCTCATGGGGGAACTGCATCCGATCAGATCAGTAAAATGCTCTCCTGAAATGCTCTGTGCTGCCAAGTAACCCAGCTCTTTAAAAGGGATTTATTCCGAGGACTTTTTAAACTGGTCACCAGTATCTGATTGGTGGGGGTCCAACACCCGGGACCCCCGCAGATCAGCTGTTTGAAAAGGCACTGGTGCTCCGCCATGGCCTCCTCACAGCTTGCTAAGAACAGCGCCATACATTTGTATAGTGGCCGTGCTTGGTATTGCAGCTCAGACCATTCACTTCTATGGGGATGAGCAGCCCCTAGGTCATGTGACCAATGAACGTGACGTCACTGGCCTAGGAAACGCTGCGGGGAGGCGTGACGCTTATAGGAACGCCAGTGCCTTCTCAAACAGCTGATCGGCGGGGGTCCCGGGTCAGATCGGATACTGATGACCTATCCAGAGGTGCCAGGCTAAAACGCCAGGTCCTTATGAGGCGGTCACTGGGGGTCAACAGATATTGACTCCCTAATTACCCCCCTAATTATGCCTTCTCACCGTGATGGGGCTGGTTGAGCAGCTGCTGGATGCCGGCCTTTCTAGCGAGCAGGAAATCGGGCCAGGGCTTGGCGCGGAGAGCTGTCCTCCAGAAGCCATGATGGAGCAGAGCGCCTCCGCCACAGACTGGGTCAGAGGCCGAGGGACATCTCAGAAGGGACTTGCTCTCCTGCAGAATGGTGGAGCTGTAGAAAGGACACAAGGAAGTCAGACGTGGCTGCTTTCTTCTAAAAACAGCGCCACTTCTGTCCACAGGTTGTGAGTGGTACTGCAGCTTCAGTGTATGGGGAGCTGCAATACCACACACAACCTGGGGGCAGGTGTGGTGCCGTTTCTGGAAGAAAGCAACCATGTTCTTCTACTTATGCCGCCTACACATCCAGAGCATACATAAAGCATGGATGCCGCTAGCCATACCTCCTGGTCACATGACCCGGGTTTAATCTGATATAATTCACTGCATTAGGGTCTGAGGAGAAGAACCCTTGCGGCTCTTACCGAAACGTGCCAGCTGCTGCCACCTGCCGTATGAGAATGGGGAAGCGGGCGAGGACGGGGCTGTAGCGGGAGGCAGAGGAGTCGAGCTGCAGGTGGGTGTGCAGGTGGCAGCACAGTAGGTAGAGCTGGGTGGCGCGCAGGTACTGAGACGACTCCATGGCGCTCCAGATCTTCTCCGGGATCTCCAACAGCAGCTTGATCTGAGCGGCCGTGCTGTAAACCTCTCCTGGGACTGAGAAAAGAGAGAATGACACCTTAATGCAGCATCTTACATCTGTGCCAACACCTCTGCTTGCTGTCAGTGAACGGACACCTCCCAGAGCCTGAAAAACCAATACAGGAGTAGCATTTCTATAACTGTATGCAGCCTGGACTGATACATTGTAACAAACCATCTCACGAGACTGATACATTGCAACAAACCATCCTTTGTGTCTCATGGTTACCTAGGGCTTGGGAAGAAGAAAATTGGGCAAGTCATGTGACTCAAATCGAAGACCCCTTGTTCAGGGCATTACAGTACCCCATGTAGTGCCCGGGCCAGCAATGTAAATATTGGGGGCACAGATATGGCCGCTACACAAGGGCCTTGGAGTCTCCGGGGCCCAGGTGCAATTCCTCTCTCTGCCACACGGCAGGTTGGGGCGCTGTTGCCGTTTTTTATTTAGGCTTCATGTTACACCCCCCCAGACAACAAAGCCCCCATTATCTATGTAAAGCAATGCCCCAGATGTAGCAGAGCCAACCCTACTGCGCATGCTCACCTGTGCAGGGCTGCTTCCCTTGAGCCCCGGGGCCGCCGGCTGGGCTTGGACTTCAGGGCCCCGCAGTAGCGCTCCATATCCCGCACCGCCTCCACCACCAGCCCTGCACTCTTCCTCATCTCTCCTATGGTGTCCGCCGCCCGATCAGATCCAGATCCC
This sequence comes from Rhinella marina, assembly GCA_900303285.1. Classification (NCBI taxonomy): domain Eukaryota; kingdom Metazoa; phylum Chordata; class Amphibia; order Anura; family Bufonidae; genus Rhinella; species Rhinella marina. Next base: position 2,843 of record ONZH01018236.1, on the reverse strand, counting down.
GGTACCGCTCCCCCACCATCTGCCGCAACTCTTCCTTCTTCTGCTCGATCTCCGCCCGCACCTTTCTCTCCAGCACCCGGATCTCCTCGGCGCTGTGCGCCTCAAACAGGGCGCTGGGATCCCGCACCTCACTCAGCTTCACAGCCGCCATGTTGACTGCCAGCACAGCCAGGAAACCAGCTGTCACTTCAGACGGACTACGCTTCCCCTGATGCCTTGCGAACTAAATCAATTACTTAGGCGGCTGAACCAGTTGCGGAGGCTGATGGGATTTGTAGTTTATCCGGGAGGAAACCATTCGTGCCACCTGATTGGTAACTAAACGCTCAACTACACCTCCCATCATGCCGTTCGAATCAGACGCCTTGTTTAGTAGGCAGGGACTCGCGTAAGGGATGACGGAACATGTAGTTTTAATGTTACTGAAGACGTAGACTGTATCTGCTGGAGATTTGTGTCATGTGACTGCTGATTTAGTCATGTGATCTGATCTAGAGATGTCGCGCAGTGCTGGTGAGGTGGGATTTGGCAATGGGTGTAGTAGCCAAACTGTTTATTAATATCAACCCATCCTACTGTTAAACCACTGGTAGGGGTGGTATATAATTAGCAAAAAAAAAAAAAAAAAACAGCGCCACACATGCCCACAGGTTGTGCTTGGTATTGCAGTTTGGTCCCATCCACTGAAAAAGGATTTGAGCTACATTATCGGAAAGAACCTGTGGGTAGGTGTGGTGCTGTTTGTGGTGAAAAAAAGCAACCTTGTCTTTCTAATCTCACAGGGTCCTTATCCAAAAATGTGAATTTAAAGGAGCCTCTTTCTAAGCGATCAGAACCTACACCCAGTGCTGCTACTATAACATGTGTCCTCCCAGCAGATGCCACTAGGTGGCGCTCCTTATATATGAATCTCTATAGCTAGTATAGACTTCAATGCGAGCAGGGTCCTCTGTAAACCTGTCCTCAAGATAGGGCATAAGCATCGGATAGGTGGGTGGAGCTGCTGCACCCACTGTCCTGCTCTCCTGATCACCACTGTAAAAAAAAATGCAATTCTGACAGTTTTTTAGGGTTTTTTTTTTATTATTACTGCGTTTACTATGCTGTAAAACTGACTTGTGCTCTTCATTCTCCAGGTCAGTACGTATCCGGCGATACCACATAGGTTTGCGTTTTGATACTGAAAAAACCCCAAAAACTTGAAAAAAAAAGTTTTTGTTGTCATTTTCTGACCACTATAACTTTTTTGTAGTTATGTGTATGGAGCTTTCTGAGGGCTTTTTCCAGAGCGCGCACTTCCAGGTTATCACGAGCTCAGATGCCGAGCTAATTTTACACTTAATGCCGAAGCCACATTTTTAAAATCTGCCATGTGTCACTTTATCAATTCATAACTTTGGGATTCTTTCACCGATTCGACTGATTCCAAGATTGTTTTTTCATGACACATTGTACTCCACGACAGTGGTAAATTTGAGTCAATATAAATCACCTTTATTTATAAAAAGATCCTAAATGTACAGAAAATTTGGAAAAATTTGTAATTTTCAAACTTTGAATTTCTCTGCTATTAAGGCAGATAGTGATCCCTCACAAAATAGTTATTACTTTACATGTCCCATATGTCTATTATGTAAGTTTATTTTTTGGGGATGTTAGAAGGCTTAGAATTTTAGAATCAATTCTTTAAATTTTTTAGAAATTTTCCAAAACCATTTTTTTAAGCACCAGTTCAGTTCTGAAGTCACTTTGTGGGGCTAACATAATATAAACCACCATAAATGACCCCATTTTAGAAACTACACCCCTCAAGGTTTTCAAAACTAATTTTACAAACTGTGTTAACCCTTTATGTATTCCACAAGAATTAAAGGAAAATGGAGATGACATTTCAAAATTTCACTTTTTTTGCAGATTTTCCATTTTAATCCATTTTTTCCTGTAACAAATCAAGGGTTAATAGCAAAAAAAACCTCAAAAATTATTACCCTGATTCTGCGATTTACAGAAACACCCCCGCATGTGATTGTAAACTACTGTTATGGGCGCATGGCCAAGCGCAGAAGGAAAGGTGCGCCAGATGGTTTTGGAGGGCGAATTTTGCTGGACTGGTTTTGAGACACCATGTCCCATTTGAAGCCCCCCTGATGCACCCCTACAGTAGAAACAACCAAAAAGTGCCCATATTTTGGAAACTAAGGATAAGGTGACAGTGTTGCGATACTATTTTGGGAACATATGATTTTTATATTACACTTTTTGTTAGGAAGGTAAACAAAAATGGCTGTTCTGGCCTCAGTTTTATTTTATTTTTTTTTACTGTGTGTTCACCAGAGGGGTTAACTCATGTGATATTTTTGTAGAGCAGGTTGTTACGGACGTGACGATACCTAACATGTATAGTTTTTTTAATTTATTTACACATAATTTTCATTTTTGAAACAAAAAAATCCATGCTTTAGTGTCTCCATTGTGAGAGCTGTAGTTTTTTTATTTTTTTGGGCAATTGTCTCAGGTAGGGGCTCATCTTTTGCGGGAAGAGGTGACGGTTAGATTGGTACTATTTTGAGGGGTATATGCCTTTTTGATCGCTTGGTATTACACTTTTTGTGATGTAAAGTGACAAAAAATGGCTTTTTTGACCCTGTTTTATTTTATTTTTTTACTGTGTTCACCTGAGGGTTAACTCATGTGATATTTTTGTAAGAGCAGGTTGTTACAGACGTGGCAATACCTAACATGTATAGTTTTTTAAATTTATTTAAGTTTTACACAATAATTTCATTTTTGAAACAAAAAAAAAATCATGTTTTAGTGTCTCCATTGTGAGAGCTGTAGTTTTT